>JADNYV010000170.1:0-79157 GCA_015501055.1 Mucidula mucida
AGGCATCGCGCGAAAAACACAACAGTACCCAGGGTTACAGTACGCAACACGACCTAACACGACATGCATTCAGTTATACCGGAGGCCTCCACACTTCTATTTTTGGCCATGACATACTTAAATGATGCACCAGCCACCCATCTCCTCTCTTCATGTCTTCCACAACGACCTTCCGAGTCGCCTTGCGCGGCGATGCGATCCTCACGAACCCGCGATTCAACAAGGGCACTGCGTTCACGGCCAAAGAGAGGAAAGAGTTTGGCCTGGTCGGCCGTCTCCCGTGGAGTGTGTGCTCCCTCGACGAGCAGTGTCAGCGCGCCTATGATCAGCTGCAGGCGCGGGACACGCCCATCCGCAAAAACTCCTTCTTGCAGAGTCTCAAAGACCAGAACTGGGTGCTTTATTATACTTTGCTATCGCGCCATCTGCATGAACTAGTTCCTATCATCTACACCCCGACGGAGGTGAGTCCTTTTCTTGATCCTCGTCTCTGATCCCATCTGAATCATCGACAGGCGGAGGCGATTGCCAATTATTCTCACCTCTTCCGCCGAAGCGAAGGTTTATATTTGACGTTCCCATTTGAAGACACGATGGAGGAGGACTTTTTGGAAGAAACGCGAGGGCGGAATATCGATCTCATCGTCTGCTCGGATGCGGAAGCAATTCTGGGAATTGGTGATCAAGGCGTAGGGGTACGTGTTTCTGTCGGGTCAATCTTACATCGGACTGACCCATTTGTAGGGTATTGGGGTAGGTCTCATGGATAATAGTTTTGCATCAAGTCTGATATCTGTCTTTCAAGATATCATCAGCCAAGTCGGTTATTTATACGTGTGTTCTCCACTTCCGCTGTAGAATATTTCTAATCTTAAATCAGTCTTATCGGAGGCATAGATCCCTCGAGATCGCTTGCTGTCACTCTCGATGTTGGAACCGACAACGAGGACCTCCTCAATGATAAGCTCTATGTAGTATGTTTGACCGGTCTCGTACATCTTTTCCATTCAAACCGTATCACACTTAGGGATGGCCCAAGCAACGCGTTCGAGGTGCAGACTATGACCGCTTCATCGACAAGTTCGTCCAACTCGTGCGCAAGCACTTCCCTCACAGTCTCCTTCATTTCGAGGACTTTGGAGTGACCAACGCGCAGCGCATCCTTGCGCGCTACCGCGACTCGCACGCCGTCTTCAACGATGACATCCAGGGCACAGGCGCTGTAACGTTGTCCTGCGTTATGGCCGCTATCGGCGTCACGAAGAGCAAACTTCGGGACCAACGTTTCATCATTTACGGGGCGGGCTCTGCAGGTCTCGGAATTGCGAAGCAACTTCGAGACGCCGTCGTCTCAGCGGACGACGTGGACGAGGCAGAGGCCAACAAGCTATTTTGGCTTATTGACAAACACGGTCTTATCAGGGCCTCGCTGCCCGATGTTAGAGAGGACTTGAAGGCGTTTGTACGCCCCGATGATGAGTGGCAGTCTTTCGCTGGCGGTGCAGAGGTGAAGTTGCTCGATGTGGTCAAGGCGGTGAAGCCTACGGTGCTGATTGGGTGCTCGACACACGGGGGCGCGTTTACAGAGGAGGTTGTAAAGGCAATGGCAGCAACGTGCGAACGGCCGATTATTCTTCCTCTGTCGAATCCAAGTAAGCTGGTGGAAGTTGACCCGCGCGATGCGAACGAGTGGACTCATGGGAAGGCTTTGCTCGCCACCGGTAGCCCGTTCCCTCCTGCGAAGATGCCTAATGGAAAGGACTACATGTGAGTATTCCTCTTTTCATCGATGGCCAAAAGACTCATTCGGACCAGTATCGCGGAATGCAACAATGCGCTCATCTATCCTGGATTAGGCTTCGGCGCCATGCTATGCCAGTCACGTAGGATGACGGACACGATGATCATCGCGGGCGCGCGACGACTGGCATCCTTGTCGCCCGCCCTCAAAGATCCTGATGATGCGCTGCTGCCAGACTTCGGGGACGCTCCGAATGTCAACTTTGAAGTTGCTGTGGCTGTGGCTGAGCAGGCGATAGATGAGGGAAGTGCGGGTGTGGAATGGGCAAAAGAGGAAGTTAGAGAGAGGGCAAAGGACAAGCAATGGTTGCCCATATATGGCGAATACATTTATGACAAGGATGGAGAGTTTTAGTGGATATAGGCAAATGAAGGACATTGGTAGAATATATGATATATGAGAGCATTTTGGGATATCAAAAAATACAAGCGCGTTTACCTATATATCTTTCGAGTATGCACGTAATGGTATTATAGGACACGAGCTGCGACAAACTCAAAGAATAAGCTGGCCAAGCGACTTCACAATCCAGGTTCTGGTTTGAAAACTACCATGGTGAATCCATTGACGATGTTCGGCAATCGAAAGCTCGGAATGCCTCTCTGTCCGGGTCGCTGGAACGGATTCATCTCGATCGTATACTCCTTCATGGGTTCTGCATTGACATGCAGAACCATTTGAGGGAACGTCATTGCACCTCGCACGAATGCTCGGTGTACTCGGTGACAGCAAAAGGCATAGCAGCTCGATGTATGGATTGGATGACAGGGATCCACGCCTGGTAGGAACCAAGGCCTGCGTTGAAAGCGATGACGCCTTCGGGGCGTCCGCCGTACTCGTTGGCAGCGCTGAGCATTTCGGGACCCCAGACAGAGGAGCCGGCGTGAAGGAAAATCTCGATGCGTCCGCTTCCGCATTCCTTGGGCGCCTCGTACGCAAACACGGGGGTCGACAAGGAAGACTTCCCGGCCAGAGAGTGACGGTGGGACTTTTTGGCGATGGCAAGGAGTTTTTCGACGCTTTGCCCGAAGAGGACGAGCTTGATGTTGTGGTAAGGCAGTAATAAAGCCAATTCGGAAAACCTAAGGATTACCAGTCAGTACAGCGCGTTACAGCGTGATCTGCACTGACAAAGGGAGATAGTTCAGTTCAACCTCTGCGCCAATAGCGTGCAGGTGAAGAGGGACGCGCTTTTCCGGTCGACCGGCACTCGCACGCGTGAGCTGGAGGCAGTGCGTGATAAGCCAATATGCGCTCAAAGGAAAGCTCGTGAGAAGAGCCGCGGGCGATTCCTTGGATAGTCCCCTCCATTCATACCAGCTCTCCCAGCTACTGATCCAATTCCGTCACAATTTGAGGTCGCTTGGATGCTGATGGGAATTGTCGATAAGGGATGAGACGCGTTTCCAGCTTCCAACCGTCAACGTCCGAGAGGTGGTCCTCTTTCAAAAGATCCTTTCCTTCCAAATGGTCGAATTTGGCGAAGAAGGGTTTTAAGACCTTCGCATACGCGTCATTTTCCACTAGCTTTGCCAGCTCGCCCATGTTGTCGTGGGGTATAGGTCCGCCACGATGACTCCAGAATCCATAATCCGAGCCTCCCAATACGTCGAATCGGCCGCGAGCAACAGAGTCGTTGAAGGTTCCGTCAGTTTCCAAGCGTCCCCAAGGAAATTGGGTAAGGATGGCCTGCGTTTCGTCAAGGCGCGCCATATGTCTCTGTAAGCAAGGATCAGGAAAGAGAAATGTATAAGGACTGATTCGCACCTTGTTGTTGGGGCATAATTCTTTATGAGTACGTATTTTCAGGGCTGTTCCAAGATTCCAGTCCTGTTTACTACACTGAAAGGATGTGAGTATCATCTTTGATTACATTTCATGACGGACCTATTTGCTACAGTATATGATAGCCTTGCAAGCCGTACACCTCAGGAGTTTCTTCGGAGCAGGATGGTTTGTTTACACGATGCACACACCGCTTGGACGCCAAAACATGAGGCTCTTTGCGCCTTTCGAAGGGTGCCAAAGTAGTCCATATTGGGGCCCATTCCTCGGAGGAGAGCGTCCATACCAGCCATGGTGGTCGATCAGATGGAGGTGAACGAAAACTAAAGCAGAAGACAGATCTACGCGTATTGCAACCGATCGATCGCCTTCCTAAGGGATCACGACGGCTTGACACAACGTTGACACAACGCCACCATGACATCCTCATTCACTTCGTCGTGTTTTCAGCACTTGCGTCTTGCAGCCATCATCAAAGCGCATTCTTCACCGGTACACATCTCACTTACTCCGTATTTCACTTCAAATGGCCTCGAGTCTCAATAGGGACGATGCGATTATCATTCTCGTAAGGCATTGTCCAGCATCAAGCACGACTTTTCATCTTACCGTCAAATGGCGTACACCAGGTGTCAATTCTGCTTCCTCCCATAGCCGTTATCATGATGAAGCGCCCGACGGAGGACGTTCTCATCAACATCGTCTTGACGCTCTTTGGATGGATCTTAGGAATTGTTCACGCCTTGTACCTGTTATATAAGAAGAAGCAGTCATGGCTCTGATGCCGCTTCCATGCATCAGCTTGTGAGATTGATTCAAATTTCTTCGCTTCCCAAGCATCCACTGATCGCCGTCTTCCAGTCGCTCATGTTTAGTACTAAGTTGTACTGCCAGTTGGTGCAACGTCGGAGATTACGAGTCTTCCATGCCTGGATCCTATAATGTTTTTTGTTGTTGACCGTCTGTCTGTCTTTTCGCTTCCATTCCTCGGAGAATTGCATGTATTTTTGTTTTTCATCCGAGTGTAATACCCAGACTCGCTGCGCACATCGCAGGCAGCCTACATGTTTGCAGTATCCAGCAATCTATTGATTGAAAACACGCGGCAATGAGAGCATAATGCACATCATTTTTTCAAAGAAGCGGACTGAATTGTTTAAACTCGGGCGACAGTTCTCTGGCGATCAGGGTTTCGATGGGCAGTCACTCAACAATGGAGGCTCTGCCCTCTACCAGGTCCCTCCCACAAACTACCAACAGCACCCTGAATAGCATGAGCAGAGATACATGGGAAATTTGCACCCAACCGAGCGCCGAGGAAAGAAACGGTGCGTAGTATGGAATCTGAATAGTGCTTTCGTCGCTCATAATGAACTTAATGCCAAGTAGACAATGCGCCTAAGAGCACCGTGATTTTACGAAGCGACGTACCTGGAAATTTTGCACCCAAGCGAGCGAGGAAAGAAACAGTGCGTAGGACAACCAAATAGTGTTTTTGAGGATAGATTCTGCGAGCAGAGTCCTGGATAAGGATGCCAGTTGCATGATTGGAAACTCAAGCTGCTAGTATCATTTTCAGCCATTTGTGAACATGGATACAGTCCGCATCTGTAGCCCACCATGGGAGTGGTGCATGCCCCCGGCGTGGAACAAAATGCCTTGGGTCGGGATAAGCGTCAAGATGATTTTAGAGAATCTTGAAGATAAGCATCTTGTAGGAAATGACCTAGTCGTCAAGGGGTCCCGCTTCGTCGAGGGTGAAACCTACATTCAAGTTGAATCGGAAACCGACTTACAGTCGCATCACATGGCAAGTCAAAGGGTCTGGGTTCAATACGAGCATATCGTAGAGGCACGGTATGTTTTGTTCAAACTTTCATTACCTAGCAGTCTAGCTGATTGATCTTGCTTCATAGTACCGGCTTGAGGCTGCTCGTATTCCAGCGAATGGTTTGAAATCCCTAGGATATCAAGTAGGCAGATATTTTTATCTTAGTTGTTGGAGGAGATGGAAGTGAAGGAGGCAAACATGAGAAATATACCTGGGGTAATGGGCCGGCGTCCTGCATCGCGACGTGCGATCGTGGAACATCATGGGAAACGATATAGGGCAGGTACGCTTCACGGATTTTGACCGAAACAGCTGTAGAGGGACGAGTAAGGATTACCAGGCCGAGCAAGACAGGCTGGACCGATTCATCACGGGCAAGTTTGTGGATAAGGATGATATTATCGGTGCAGACGATCTAAGACGACGTACAGTACCATAATGAATCGACGTCGGTTTGATTTTAACGACTTCAAGCCAGCCATTCCGCACACGTTTGTAGTGATGGGTACCGATTCAGTTTCCTTCATTCTAACCATCATCCAGGTATGGTATACATGCCAATATCATTCGAGGGTACGTAGTAAGTATTACAGGAAAGAATATTATATGACATCATCCACACCTACTCATGATGCTCTATGCTCGTCTTGGATTGAGTCTTCGACGGGAGCTCACTCGAAGTCTCAGTACCAGCCTTTTCGGAGGCCAACTTCTCTGCATATTCTTGATTTCTGCGGCGCACAATCTCCTGGGCCCGACGAGCGGATGAAGGACCAAGGAATATGCCCTTCTCGCCTTCGAACTGTAGATGTTCAGGGAAAGAACCAAGGAACAAGAAAACGCTCACGATGAGATCAATATCCTCGAGAGTCTGGCCGGTGGTCTCCACATAGAAGAAGTAAGTGATGGGGATGAAGGCGAGATTGGTGCACGCCCAGACGACATAGGTCTTCCATGCGATCGAGTCAATGGCAACGGGGTAATCATGACAACCAGGAAGGTAAACAGCCAGTTAGTCGTCTACAGCAGCGTTGTTGAAATCAATACGATGGTAGAAATACGCACGGTCGCCAGCGCCGCAGCCTTGGCGCGAATCTGGAGAGGAGCAATCTCGGCAGGGTACAACCAGGGAATGGCCAACCATCCGACGCTGAAGAAGAAATTGAACATGCTGCGAAGATGAATTTTAGTTCAATGGGCGCAGCAGACATGTGAGTAACGCACAACAGGCAGACGGCAGCGACGATACCCTTGCCCTTGTTGCCAGTGTCCTGAGTCATAGCCGCCAACAACACCATGCAAATACATTGGCCAGTGGCACCGAACAACATGAGCTTGCGGCGACCAAGACGCTCGATGAGGGGTATAGGAACGAGAGAAGAAAGGAAGTACGCGAGACCGTTGAATCCGCTGAGAAGAAGAGACATGTCCCGAGACATTCCAACGGACTTTTGGAAAATGACGGCTATGAAATGATGAGGGGTTATAGAGATGATAAGGTTTTGGAACGTACGCGCATAGTAAGTGATCAAGTTGATACCAGAAACCTGTTGCATCATTTGCGAGCCACAGCCAAGTAGGACACGATGGAGGAAGCGTTGGTTGCCGTTACGGAAGCAGTCCTTGAAGGAGCTAGTCCCCGCTTCACGTTCGATCCTGATAGCTTCCAAGATGAATTCAAGTTGCACATCCTGTATCAGAAGGATTATTAAACCGTGAAAGGGACGAGGAAGAAGAGCAGCATACAGTGGACTTGGCGCGTTTGGATTCCTCCGTTGTCTCGAGCATGTAGATGACTTCGCGTGCCTCTTCGATGCGACCTTGGCTGGCGAGCCACCGAGGGGATTCCGGCAAGAAGCAAACAAAAAAGATGGTGATAAGCGCGAAGACAACTTGAAGGGACTACGGCGCCGGTGAGAATGTAATATTGATGTGAGCGGCGAGTAAACGCACCAAGGGTAGGCGCCACTGGTAACCAGTCAAGTTGTTCCTCAGACCATAGTCAACCCAGTATGCCAACATGACACCAAAGATGTTGACGCCAAGCTCGATGCACACGTTCCGGCCACGATTATGCGACTTGCTCGTCTCCGAATGCCAAACAGGAATGGAACTAGTTGTCATTCCATTACCCACGCCAGCTGAACCCTGTCTGAGTGATGTAAAGGAGAGATATGAGCGTATACGCACTAACGACACGTCCGACGATAAGCTGAGGGAGACCGTAGCTCATGAACTGGAGGATAGCGCCAATGGCAAGGATAATCATGCCCCATAGGATACCGCGTCTGCGTCCGAACAATTCGCCAGTGAAGAAAATGAACAATGCCCCCACTGCACAGCCGATTTCATAAATAGCCACAGTCGCGCCTTGTAGTGTCGAGTTGGTGGTCAGAGCAGGGAATTGATCTTCGAACGGTTTTCCAGTTAAAAGTCCACCGAGCACACCCTAGAAACCGCGTTCTACTAGCTGTTCTTAAGAGAGAAGGAGATTGATTCACCTGGTCAAAACCGAACAAAAGGAACTATCGCAAAGAATGCAAGTTAGATTATATCTCCAAGACGAGCAAGTAGACATACACCGGCACCACAGGCTACGGTGATTCCCCGCAAAAGCCATACCGCAGGCATGCGATCCGTCGCGATGGAAAAGGGCGCGCTGAAAGGCTTCATGGTAGTTGATGCGGAGAAGCGACTGTGGGGCGTTCCCCATGGCACGGAGTCCCTGTACTTAAGCAACCCAAACTTGACGATGCTTTCCTTTTGCGGCGAGTTAGAGTGTGGACAGGAGCCCATCACGCCGGCGTGGTATAAGGCCGTAATTCCCACAGTCGAGACTAGTGTCACGATTTGTGTTTTTCCAACAGACGCGGCGGATGTGGAATGATCGCGTCAGGGCGTACTGGAAGATGGAGATATGGAAGGTGCTTCGATGCACGCGACCTGTCAAGGCCAAGGGAGACGCCGGAGGGTAACGCAACAGTCATGATCTGGTCATGATGGCAGAAAGAGGAGGTGGTCGTGGCCAAATTGAGTAGTCACCTCCCAACGTAATACATCAGTGAAGTGTGCGAAACCTAGATCGTTCAATCGATCGTTGTCGTCCCTTCCACGAACATGAAGAATCGCACAGTCAAGGTCGTTCGGAATCGAGACCGCCCAAGTCCTCTTCGGACATTTCGCAGCCAAGTTTCCGGCGACATTCTTTGTCGTGGATCCGGGCTGTGACGAGCTGTCCCAAATTGGTAGGATAGGGAGTAACCTGCAAAGGCCGGCGGGACTTGAGGGTTTCGCGTCAAGCGGCGTGGACCTTGCAGAGGTCAGCGGCGCGGTTCGGGAAATGCGGACATCGGTTGAACTAGGAAGGAACGAGTTGCCGGCGTTATAACTCCATAGCGCGTCCACTTTCCCGACGTTGAAAGGACCTCCATGAGTCCCGGGGGACCTGCACAGATTTCAAAGTCGAATTTAGACCGCCGCTCCGGAATTATCAGACGCGCGAAAATGTAATGGACTCTGGCACGGTGTAGACTGAATATTGACATAGACCTACTACACCGTGCGCACCAGGTAAGCAATGGTGAGAGCTCTGGTGACGTGGGTCATGAATCAAGGTGGATTATATATTTTGTGAAAGGGCAGACTACATCAAGGCAAGAACGGCCCGAACGGACCTGCGATCCGCTTGATGAGAGGCTACTGAATAGCTAAGTTCATTGCGAGGATTGGGAGCGCCTCTGCGCGCGTATTCGTGGTATTGCAAGACCTTATATACCTGCCGTAGGATCCGTGTCAATCTGTCAATAGCCGACACGAGTATCTCTGAATTGGAACACCCGCATCTGCCGCTCCCTAATCTGAATCACGCTCCAAATCAAACACCTAGTAGTATCGCAGTCATCCACACGAATTCACGTCCTTTAGATGGTAGATTGGAGAGTTCAACACGTCTGTTCGCCTGAAAACTAGCAGCTTATATCCTCAATCGATCTTTAAACGCGGTTATAGACGGAAACTCGTGTTGACTATTTAGGATGTTCACGAGATAGGAGTCCGGGGCCGACACATATTTACCCGAAGTAAATCTTGTACCAGGACCACCATGTCGTTGCAAAAGCACCTTCTCAACTCTTCCTCAACGCTTGTCTCAGAGTCGCTCCAGGGCCTCTGTGCCGTCAACGACCAGCTCGCGTATGATCCCAGCAGCCAAGGTGCGTTCTCTACAGATGATCGGCGATAGTATACTCACCCTCGACAGTGGTGTACAAGGCGAAGCGGGATGCGACCAAGGTTTCCATCATCTGTGGAGGCGGAAGCGGACACGAGCCCTCGCACGCTGGCTTTGTGGGCGAGGGCATGTTGACTGGTGAGTTTGGAGATATATCCGATGATCGTTAATCCGATAACCAGAGTAGCGGCGGTCTGTGGCAATGTCTTTGCTTCGCCCAACGCTAGCCAGGTCCGACGCGGTATCGATCTTGTGGAAAACGATGCTGGGTGTGTGCTCTCCTGGGCTCTATCCGGACACCAGTGCTAATCCAGACTTAGAACACTTATTGTTGTCAAGTCAGCATATTCACGTCCATTGCGCTCTCATCTAATCAGCTATCAGGAACTACACTGGAGATGTTCTCAACTTCGGTCTGGCAAAAGAGCAGTATGCTGCAGAGAGCAAAAACCCCAATGCTGCCAAGTTTCTGGTTGTCGGTGATGATGTGGCTGTGGGCAAAACCCAAGGTGGCATCGTAGGGCGAAGGTGTGGTAAATGCGGATATCATCTCTGCTTGACTGACACCCTTCAGAGGTCTCGCTGGTGTTGTCCTTGTGTACAAGATCGCTGGCGCCCTCGCAGCGCGAGGCGCGAATCTCGACGAAGTGTACAGCGCGGCCGAATACGTTGCCTCTCGCATCGGTACCATTGGAGTAGGCTTGGAGCACTGTCACGTAAGATTATGCCATCTCCGTCTTGGGAGGTCCTCACCAGTCCGTAACAGGTACCCGGAACTGCGACATCTAGCGAAGCCCACCTCGCGGCTGATGAAATCGAAATCGGTCTTGGAATCCACAACGAGTCCGGTATCAAACGCGTAAAGCCAGTACCGCAGCTTAAGGCTCTCGCGCCCCAACTCCTCGATTTTATCATGTCACAGGAGGATAAGGAGCGAGCGTTCCTTCCCTTCAAAGGCGATGGCGAAGATGAGGTTGTCCTCCTCGTGAACAACCTTGGCGGTCTCAGCGAGCTCGAAGTTGGAGGCGTCGTGAATGCTATAAGCGGCGAACTCAAGAACCGCAAGACCAAGATTGCTCGTGTGATCTCTGGAACGTTCATGGTAAATGCATTCCAAATTTAGCGTGAATGTCACTCACACTCCCACAGACCAGTCTAAACATGCCTGGTTTTTCTGTATCATTGGTGCTTCTTCCTCGAGCTGGAGATAAATCCCCCAAGTCCGCCGCTGATATTCTTTCTCTTCTTGACGCAAAAGCCGACACTCCAGGATGGAAATGGACCTCTTCCAAGGTTCCCAACGCATCCTTCACTACGCCACCTTCCGCAGACAAACCCGCCGCTGCATCCTCGAAAGGCAGTCTTGCTGCCGCCGACCCCAAATCGTTCATTGCCGCACTCACACGCGCGTGTAAGGCTGTCGCTGAAAACGAGCCTGAGATCACGCGTATGGACACGATCGCTGGAGATGGAGACTGTGGTCTAACTCTGAAGGCCGGTGCAGAGGGTGTTATGAGCGAGGTCGAAAGTGGAAACATCAAGGGCGCGGATATTATCGGGGACGTCGTCGTCATTGCCAAGGTTGCGGAGAAAGCTATGGGTGGAACAAGTGGCGCCTTGTATTCGATATTCATGTCTGCGTTGGCCCAGGGATTGAAGGCCAACGCGACAGGTGACGTGGTGACGGATGAAATTTGGAAGAAGGCACTGGTGGATGCTTTGGCGAAACTCTACACGTACACGAGGGCCAGGCCGCCATCGAGGACGTTGATTGATCCTCTTGCCGCGTTTGTTGAGAATCTCGGACAAGGATTCCCAGCGCTGTCAAGAGTGCGACGGATGCAGCGAGCACACGAAGGACGTCGAAGCCAAGGCTGGGCGGAGTGCGTATGTTGACAGTTCACTCCTAACGAAGGAGCGTGTGGCAGATCCTGGAGCATGGGGTGTCAAAGTTATCTTACAAGCGTTGATATTGTAATGCGGTAGTATGTCTGTAGTTGGTCAGAAGTCAAAAGATAATCTGTATTTATTGCTCACAAGTCAAAGAGTTCGAAATGTGAGCTCAACAGACCAGAAGCAAGATCAGATATTAACGTTCATTGTCGTCACTGTACAGTCATACTGTATTGTTCTCGCACCTATTCCACCTGCCTCCGGCTTAAAACTTAAAGCTTGATGCACTTGATGGGCTGTCATGACAGCGACGTACGGCATCATGTTGGACATTTGGTTGATTTCATTATGCGGAAAAATACTGCCTCCTCGTAGATAGACAGGACCTACAATTAAAGTGGGCATTGTAACAGTGGCGCCCGGGTTGCCGATTTGTACGCGCCCTGCCGCTCCCGATTTGGCTGCGCACCTTCCCGATCTGGACAGTCGTCACCAGGAGGCACCGACAGCTTTCCCTTTTACCACTTTCATTTCCTGCTATTCTGCCAACCTGTTTTCGACCGAATTTCCTCTCGCATCTTGTAATAACCCGCACATCTCTACTGTTTCATCTCTACCTCTTCTCGTGGCACCAAATTGAGCGGATTTAACGCACTACTACCACGTTTTGCATATTAACGACGCGACACGACGATAAAACGGATTTACGACGACGAGCGGAAGCATGGTGCGTTGCGGCGGCGAGCGATGTGGATGGATCTGACGACGGGCACTGCAGGATACACATCACCAGGATCCCGAGGAGTTTTACGTGAAGCAGGATAGAATCGGTGCGTTCGCCTGCTCGATGTCAACGGACGACAGTCTAATAGCTGGCAATGCACAGGAAAGGGCTCGTTTGGCGAGGTGTATAAAGGGTTCGTCGCCGTCGTCGAGCGAACTCCTATTGGTTGACCGCAGTTTTGTGCAGATACGACAAACGCACGCAGAAAACGGTTGCCATAAAGATTATCGATCTTGAAAGCGCCGAGGATGAAATCGAGGATATACAGCAGGAGATTCAGATTCTCTCCCAGCTCGACTCGCCCCATGTCACCAAGCCAGTCATTTTTCTTACTCTTTCGATCGATATACTCATGTTTTCTTAGATATCATGGTTCCTACTTGAAGGGCTCCAACTTGTGGATTGTTATGGAGTAAGCAATGTTGCTTTGAGTCGGGCATACATCCTGACGTCGTGTAGGTACTGCTCGGGAGGCTCTTGTTCGGACTTGGTAGGCCATCAACATATCGGTCTATCATTAGTATTCCTTATCCCTCATCTAGATGAAGCCAGGCGTCTTCAGGGAAGAATATATTGCCATCATAGTCCGAGAACTCCTTCGCGGTCTCGAGTATCTCCACTCGGAAGGAAAGCTGCACCGTGACATCAAGGCTGCCAACATTCTTCTCTCTGCTGGCGGCGAGGTCAAGTTGGCCGACTTTGGCGTGTCTGGGCAGCTCTCTGGTACGCTCTCTGCTAAAAAGAACACGTTTGTGGGGACTCCGTACTGGATGTCACCCGAGGTCATTAAGCAGAGTGGCTATGATCACAAGGCCGACATATGGAGCTTGGGGATAACCGCTATTGAGCTTGCGCGAGGAGAACCACCCTACGCCGAGTTGCATCCGATGAAGGTATATACTTCTTTTCGGCCATCGTAGGAAAGGCACTAACATTATTTCTAGGTGCTTTTCCTTATCCCGAAAAATGCCCCACCTACCTGGAGGGAAACTTTAGTAAACTCTTCAAGGAGTTCGTTTCCTACTGTCTCCAGCGTGATCCTCGTGATGTGTGTTGTTTTCATTCGCTTATTGCAACGACCGACTGATTGCATTTGTAGCGACCATCCGCGCGCGACCTTTTGAAACATAGGTTCATTCGCAATGCGAAGAAGACCAGTTACCTGACGGAACTAATTGAGCGCCACGAACGATGGCGCGAATCTGAAGGAGCTGAGCGAGCGGACGATGACGAACGCGATTCGGCTCCTGACATGTTAGTTCCTTCTTTTTGTAATGAATAATCTGTATCTTATATTACTCTAGGCAGAACGGTTCTGACCCCGAGGATCTTTGGGACTTTGGTACTGTGCGCCATGCCAGCGGGCGTCCCGCGACTATCGGACGCGCTAATCAAGGACCTCCCCTTACCTGGGAAAACGATGGTTCGCGACGCTCAGAGGGCTCCGACGATTCTTCTTACACGCGTCGCACGGGATCTTCGGGTTCCTCGAACCATACTTCGTCTACCATCACTGTTCAAGGTGGAGGGCAGAAAGGCGATTTGCCACCTATTCCCCAGGGAACCCCGAAGAGGAGCTTTAGTAATGATCAGGCTACGGTGCGGCACGCACCCGCGACTACGAAAGGTTCGCGCGCCGTGCAGAGGGAGCCATCGGATGAATATGATGACTATGATGCGCAGTACACGAACGGAGTGGATGGCGTCACGAGTGGGATGGGGAATGTCCAGCTGGAGGACGATGTTCCAGATACTACTATGCTAGATTCAGTCATTCTTCCGGCCATTGCGTCTGTGAGTGTCTTGTTCCGATTAGTGGATTAGGTCTAATCATTTGCTTCAGCTCTTCCCTCGTGTCGCCTCCCAGGAAGCTCGCGTTGCCTTGAGTGCCTTGCAGAGGGCGTTCACTGATGCCGAGCGTATCATTCCCGGTGTCTGTAATGAGTTCGTCACTGAGATTGTTGAATCTGTCGAGCACGTCGAAGAGGACAGATAGTTTGTGAAAGTATGTTCATGCTTCCATGCAATACGGTACTTTCTACGTTACTTGTACAATGCTTTTTGCCCCTATAATATTGCATAACATTTCCCACAAGAATTTACATTGTTTTTTAATGCTTTGTTTTTGTTGGTGTGTTGAGCGGGAGCTGTAGATGGGGAAGATGAGCTGCGTATGTCACGTAAGTGTTCCCACAGTTTATTTCGTCGACCACAGTTGAAGAGTCGACGAGAGACTCGACATGGATGTCTCCGACGTCGACTCGTCAACCGAAATGGACGCCGACTTGTCGGCTGAAATGGATACTTCCAACATCGGCCTCTTAACTGAAATGGAGGCGCACCAAATCTTCAGAGAAGTCTATTGCGAGTTCTATGAATGGCAGCAGGCCGATGCGCAGGCCTCCATTGATAGATTGGCCTGCAAGAGCCCCGACGACTCAGACTCCTTCCCAGATCGTGGCGCGTTCGGCCTCAGCGGCGTGGATGCAAACCTCATCGACGACGAGGAGTGTATCGTCGTCGACATTGGAAACGAAATAGCGCCGCACCCCCGTATACGTCCTGCGCCCCGGTGTCGCGTAACGTTCTTCTCTCTGATCATGCGGACCTCGGACTGGGCATGGGGATGCTGTCGCATATCCCGTTTGCTGACCATCCGGCGTTTGACAAGGAGCAGTTTCTGCGGGACTGTATTAAGCAGAGTCCGTCTTTGACGTATGCGTGGCAGACGGATTTTATAGATCCTGATGGTGCGTTTTTGTTCGTTGGTAGTGGCGCGCTGACGGCTTGGATGTGTAGTCGAGGTTATACTCATGGAGGTCGTCAAGAGGCTATACAACAGAGATATCCCGCTGCGTACAATGGACACCTTCCTGTTGCGGAACACTGGACACAACTCTGGTCTCGTGTGGGCCATGCGTCAAAGGTGAACTTTTTGATGCTCGTGAGACGAGTACTTCTGAATTCGATGCTTGGGTCGCGCAGGGATCCTCCGAAAGTCCTGGATTGGTTCACGGGCGAACAGGAGTGGACACTATGCGGAAGATCTATAACGAGGTCTATGGGGGGAAAACTGAGAGTGTGTTTGATGCTCTCAATATCTGTCAGCCGGCGTATTGTTTGTTTTGCGAGCGTGTGGCGTGCGGGACACATCTACGCGAGTTCCCGTCTTGCCCTTTCTCTGCCATATGGTGCTAACTCATTTCTGTTCCGTTAGCGGCCAAAGATAAAGGCAAGCGTCTTCCTATTCTTTTGGAGAAAAAAGCGAGGTTGTCGGCGGAAGAATTGTACGAGTCGGATGTTGCTCCTTGTGGTGAGGACTGTTTCAAGCATCTAGATATGGACACCTATGAAGACGAGGTCAGGAAATGGTTTTCATCGTCAATGTAACCTAGACTAATGTACACGCAGAGCAAGGCGGAATCCGACATTGACAAAGATCAGTTCATCATAGGCGTGTTGAAGATTGACCCCGACATCCTTCCTTGTGATCTTTCTTTCACATCGAAAGTGCCATGCAACAAGGTTAATACTTTCAACCTTCTTTCTCTCTTCTATATATTGAACTATCGTAGATCTTCCTTTACCGAGCTCGCTTCCTCAGTCAAGCTGACGACAGGCCCGATGCTGGTAGAACCTATTCAGGACCTTCCCATCTCGCGGAAATTCGAAGCACCCCGGAGCCTCCTGAGCAATCGTTCTCCTCGCCGTATGTTATTTCACCTTGTCAGTGTGCCTTCTGTAATGAGTTCTCAATGCAGCGTTCATCCATGTGTGCACGATGGACCGTGCGATGACACAGCCATAGGCTGCCTGTGCTACTTCACGGGACGACAATGTCTTCGCAGCTGTAATTGTGCGCTCACCTGTAAGTGGACCACCAATCCTCACAACTAGTACATGGGAGCCTAGTTTGGCGTACAGGTTATCGTAGACGGAAGGGCTGTTCGTGTTATGTGGAGGGGGGCTGCAGCAGAGCAAATCAATGCCCTTGCGCTGTTGCCAGCCACGAGTGCGATCCAGAGCTCTGTCGCAAATGCGGGGCAAGGTTAGTTCTAGCGCTTGGTAAATTTCCTGTGAACTCAATCCCAACAGGAATCGAATAGCTCGGAATCGCGACGGCCCGCCTCGAAGTAAGGGTGTTGATGTACTATAAGCCTACGCTAACTTCAGTCGTGATTCAGACTTCATTTGTAACAATGTCGATGTGCAACGTGCTTCTATCAACGATGTAAGTACTAACCTCGCTCAGGTTGCACAGCACTGGCAGCTTATTACTCCGTTTTAAAATACTAGGACCTGATCAGCATTCGCCAATCAGAATATGGCAGTGGAGCTTTCAACGCGTCCTCTCGCGGTGTCATGCAGCCATTCACATATCTCGGCGGTGAGTTCAAGTTCCATGGCTCCCTCCTTTCAAACAAAAAAACACAACTTTGCGCAGAATATCATGGCCAACTCAGGATAGACGGTGACGCGAGTTCGACGGCGGATAACAGCCTTGCGAGATATACGGGGCGGAATTATATGTTCGAACTCAATAGCGAGATCGACATCGATGCTGCGTCCATGGGGAATGTGACGAGGTACCTTAACGATAGGCCGTGGTATACGAAGGAGAAGCAGAGAAAATGTTCCAAACAAGGAGACGAATATGCAAACTGCGTCGCTGAAAGTGAGTTCGTTTAGCGCTGTCGGTTATATCCGCTTATCGGTGTGTATCTTTCAAGTCGTCCACGCAAATGAAGAGCAACATATCATACTCAAGACATGTGGGCACCACCACCGTTCCTGTTATACAGCTGCGAGTTGACGTTGTTGCATCGTCTTAGGGCCAGCTATCGCCACTCAAAACGAGCTGACATTGACTTACGGAAAACGTTACTGGAAGAAGTCCGTGCCAGACGAACGCTCAAAAGAAAAGGAAACCTGAAAGCGTGGTATTAATTACTCTGTGATATTACATACATGTAAAGTCAGTCTTGCTCCTCATGTAACAACAATTGATCCTATCCCTAATGATGCTGCTTCGCATACCCAAGCAGCAGCTCTTCAAACTGTCCTAAGCGAGGAAGCACAATCTCGCCGCCGACAGTCTTGGTCTTCACCCACGCGTACACCTTCTCCGTGATATTGTCCACGCTGAAACCGAAGATGTCGTAGAGCGTAGCTTGCGGGGCGCTCAACCCAAAGGTGTGCATGCTTAACGACGCATGTGCATATCGTGCCCATCCATACGACGACCACGCCTCCACGGCTACGACGAGCGCCTTCCCGCTCCCAAGCACACTATCGCGATATTCGAACGGTTGCTGATCAAAGTGCGATTGACTGGGCATGGAGACGACGCGTACGCGAAGACCAAGTTCGTTCCCGAGACGCTTCGCCGCGTCGATGGAGCGTGTGACTTCAGAGCCAGTGGAGATGAGGATAAGTTGAGGGATCGGGAGGCGGTGGAGAAGATGGGGTACGCCCCGAGTCTGACTTTGGCGCGGTCGGAGCCTGCGAGGAGCGGAACGGGTTGGCGGGAGAGTGCGAAGAGAGAGGGTGTATCGTGAGAGTCTAGGGCAATTTCCCAAGCACCCACTAGGTAGGTGTGCTTTAGTACGAGTAAGGTGAGTGGGATATGGGACTTACTGCACTCCTCAGCATCAGCAGGTCTGATGAAATTGTAGTTGGGCAGTGCGCGATAGAAGCTGGCCAACCTAAACAAGGAGTGAGTTATCACTGAAAGAGAAGGAGTGAGAAGGACATACGCGATAGGTTGATGGGTAGGTCCGTCTTCACCGATACCAATCGAATCATGAGTGGCGATGCCGATCGTACGAAGCTTTTGTAACGCAGTCATACGAGCGGCAGGCGCAGCGTATAACCAGAACATGAAGAATCTAAAAAATAAAAACAAATTAGTTTTTTTTTACCAACATGGTATTGGAGAACGCACGTCGAGCATATTGGTATGAACATTCCCTTCTGGTAGGCACTCATACCATTGCAAGGCCAATCATTGAAAACTCGCGAATACCGTAGCGGATTTGCCGACCCGAGTAGTCGCCTAGACCCGTTTCAGGCTACATACAAAGTCAGCCATACAAGTCAGATATCATATAGGCAAACACCCACGCTTGGAATTCGACCTGCCCATCGAAACTAACAAAGGTCGATTCTAGCAGATCCGCGGAACCAGCTATAAAGTGCTTGTACTTGGGTACCAAAGCAGCAACGGCAATACCGGACGACTTTCTCGTCGGCTGGTCTGCAGTCGGAAGCTTTGTTTGGGCGGCAGGAAAGTTCGCCATTCCTCTGGAAGCTTTCCCGTCATCCGCTGTTCAAGTTCAGCATACTCATCGGGGTGGGCGTTTGCATATTTGGCATAGAGTGCGTTCCAAGCGGCTTCATCGTCTTGACCGCGCTTGATTACGGGACGGAAGTATTCTGTTCGTCATCAATACATGTAATCGAATAATATTAGGTGAACAACATACCATAAACCTCTTCTGGTATTTGACACTTCGCCTTGGCATCCATACCAAAGATTCCCTTAACATACTCGACTTCTTCGACGCCAAGGGGTTGTCCGTGAGCAGCGCCTGTATTGGCGCGACGACTGCCAAAGCCAATTACAGTTCGTATGTGAACGAATACAGGTTTCCCTGTTACGGCTTTAGCGGCGTCGAGAGCAGCGATAATGCAGGAAGCTGCAAGAAATGTCAATAAGACGCTAAGCAAATGGGAAAGCACCTACATCATTAGTTCCGTCCAGGACATCGATAACATGGAAGCCGTTTGCGGCCATCTTCGCCGAGTGTCATCGGTAAAGCAGTTGGCAATGCTTCCATCCACAGTAATCTAAGTGGATGTCAGATCTCAGGAAACAAGTACGCGATCGGATTGACCTGATTATCATCATAAACCACGATGAGATTACCAAGTCGCAAGTGACCGGCAATTGAGAGAGCCTCCTGCCCGACGCCCTCTTGAAGACAGCCATCACCAGTGAAACACCATATCTTGTTGTCGAAATATCGAGTCCTGGTTTGTTGTAGGTTGCGGCCAGGTTTTTAGACGCAATAGCCAGTCCGACAGCGTTGGCGATGCCTTGTCCAAGAGGACCCGTGGTCACCTATTCAGAACGCGTCAGAGGGTAATTTCTGGAAGTCATAGCCGTACACACCTCGATACCAGGGAATTCAATTTCCGGATGACCAGCAGCGATGCCAAAGTTCGGATTATGATACGTCCGGAGCTGTTCAAGTGTCCAAGCTTCGTAACCGGTAACGTGGAGATGGATGTACTGGAACAAGCAGGCATGACCCGCGCTCAAGACGAATCTATCACGATTGAACCTGACTTGATGTTAATACCATCGTGTGGGGTATTGGAGAATCGCGCACCATTCTGGGTTTTTGGGATTGTAACGCATCGCGAACCGCCAAAGGGCGACACCAATGGCGGCAGCGCCCATAACGGTTCCGGGATGACCTCCTTGTACTGCAGAACGAGAAGTTTCAATATCTGGACGTTAAGAACGCTTTGCAACCGCACCTCTTGGGTCAAATCAGCTCCAAGACATCTAATCGTGTTGATGACCAGCTTCTCTGGGCTATCGTTAATCGACCTGTTGATGGTGGCGGGCATGGCAGAATAAGTGAAAGGCATTCCCACTGCAGCTTGAGCGGTATAAATTCCACCGGAAAAGCAAGGTCCAGCGGATAAGGCCCATTCTTCCGAGAATCCACCATGGCGAAAGCAAGGTTACAATCCCGCTTTTCCGAGTCCGGGGTTTCATCCAAATATGGTAATCAGTCACGGAACAGAATCATACCGAAGCTCCGTTCGGAATTTGCGTAATATCCAGTGCTTGTCTCTTCTTAACATCCTAGACAGCATTGGGAACACCGGACCCTTGTAGGGAGTTTTACTCGAAAACTCCGGGGCATTTAAAGGACCTCTGCATGATCCAATGCGCCTTTTGCTCCTTTGCTCCTCGGTTTGATTTGTCTCCGCATTATATTAATCCCATTACCCCGCCGGGCTCATGTTGCAAGCCCCGCGTCCCGCTATGGAGGACCTGTTCAAATCACAGTATGGGGACTCTGATACCGGGATCACTCTCACTTATATCAAGCCTGCCTGATTTTACCCATCCTGCCAATCACCCTCGTCACCTGTTCAGTCATGTCTTCCGTTCCGAGTGCTGTAAACGGCGCGCCTACTGTTGTCGCCAGCGGTTTAACGCCCACGCTTGAAGATCCTACTGTCCCTCAGTTGTTCTCGTTGAAGGGGCGGACAGCACTTGGTAAATATTTATCTGCCATTCCTTAATTTTCAGTTTGTTCACGAGCTCGGAAGTTACTGGCGGAGCACGAGGTCTCGGTATAACTCTCGCTGGGGCTTTGCTCGAGGCTGGCGCGCATGTTTACTGCTTGGACATCTTATCCGAGCCCTCCGCGAAGGAATGGGCAGCGCTTATCGTCAAGTCGAAAGATTACGGTCTCACTGTCAACTATCGCCAACTCGACATCACCAACCAAGACCTCGTCAAAACTGTTTTTGAGTCTATCGCTGCTGAAGCTGTCGCTCCCGTCCGTGTACTTGTTGCCGCCGCTGGAAGTAAGCAAGATTCTTTCTTTTCCTATAGACGCATCTGATTGTATCACTAGTTCAACAAGAATGTCCGGCAATTGAATACCCCTCCGACCAAATGAAGCGCATGATGGACGTGAACATCGTCGGCACCTTCAACACGATTCAAGCTGGCGCGATTACCATGCTCAAGCACGGTCTCGGCGGTTCCATCATAATGATTGCGTCCATGAGTGGTTCCATTGCCAACAGAGGTCTTCAATGCACTGCCTAGTACGCCGCGATTCCTCTTCCCGATGTCCCTCTGACCGTCTTGTTTTACAGTAATACCTCAAAAGCAGCTGTGCAGCAAATGTGCCGTTCGGTATCGGCAGAGTGGGCTGGCCAGGGCATCCGCGTGAACACGATTAGCCCCGGATACATCAAGACTGCGATGACTGAGATGCTTCTAGCATCTAAACCCGAATTGGAGGCGAGATGGGCAGATGATAATCCTCTTCAACGTGTGTCCCTTCCATACGAGTACAAGGGCCCCACGGTGTTTTTGGCTTCGGATGCGAGTTCGTTCTGTACTGGGATGGATTTGAGGGTAGAGTGAGTAACTTTGCGGCTTGCGATTTCATGTTGTGCTAACACCCATTCGTAGCGGAGGGCATTGCGCTTGGTAGACTTCATTTTGGGATCGATAGGCAGCATATGTATAACGAGAATCACTACTTATAATTATTTCAGAATGATTGCACTACGCTTGTGCAGCTTCTTCACGTTCGACGGCCTTTGATTGTTGACGGACCCCTGTGATTTCACGATCAACCTTGCGCGCCTTTTTCCATTTTTAGTCCTGCTCTCCTCGCTTTCACGTTCACGTTCAACAGCCTACACTTCTATGCATCTCTATACCGCGCCCGCCTTTGCTAAGACGTTTACAAAACGCGAGACGGAACATATACCCAGGCCTGGCGCCGGCTCATTCAATTTATCCCTCGTTATCGCCATCGTTTTGTTCATCCTGTTCTCGGCCATCCTATTCCTCGTGTGCTTTCTCGGACCCAGGATTCTCAAGCGCAGACGCGCACAGAAACACATCACTCTCGAACCTGCTTCCTCTGCAAAGCCAAGAAAATCGCCTTTACCGAAGTGCTTGCAGCCACACCAACCAAGCACCGTGTCAGAGGTGGAGAAGAGTGGACCTGGTTTTGGCTTTGATGGGTTGTCGGTGGCTGCCTTGGAAGAGCTGAGGATGAAGGAGGTTGTAGTGGAAGAAGAAGGGCGAGTCTGCGAAGAGAAGGAAGTTCATGTCGGCGAGGAGGAAGACGCGTCGCGTGCGTTGGACACCGCCAAGATATCAGAAACACCGCCCATTCTATCTCTTCAAGATATTCCCTCTGTTCCCTCGTTCCATTTCACAGTCGATCTCTGGAAGTCGGGCGATGAAAGGGTCTGAACGAAAGCGTCCTATTGGGAGTTGGAGGAGATGATGTAGTATTCTTCAGGAATCAGCTCGCGTTGTGTAACTGTTGTCTTTACTTTTTTTTGGGTGATGTCTTTACGGATCATGTATGCCATAAACATGCATAACGCCGAAGGAGATAAGTATGTACCATGGTACCACTCCAAGTGGGGAAGTATATTGCGAGCATGTTTGATCGCAGATAGTCGACGCGCATGTTATCATGATTATCCAATTGTTGGGCGAGCACTGTTGAAGTCTTGGACAGGAAACTTACGTGTCAGATAGATCGGTAATCGGAAAGTCCCGATCTGAACAAGATTGAAGAGGTTTAGGCAAGGTTTAGGACATAGTATTTACATGATGGTGAGCAACGTGGTCAAGTCGAGGTGTTGACAGCAGGACGCAATAGAGAAGGAGACGGTATCTCACTTTGAAGAGTGTGGTTACGTTCCGGGCAACGCTTCTTCGCAACTCTGTGCAGCTGACCTGCCACCAATGACCAGAAAATTTGAGAGCAGGGTCACGGTTCGCCGATCTCACGGACATGTGGCAAATTGGAAATATCAGATGAACAGCTTCGTCCCTTCCCCCACAATCGAATTGCAACCCAAGACACTCCCCACTTTTATCTTCCCCGCCTTCCCCCTGTCTATATCTGCGCCTTGCTCTACGAAAACACACACTGCGCCACAGCGTCTTAGCCTTGCTACCATAAAAGGAAACACAGGTTCGACATCATGGCGACATCACTTGGAGGTCACATCCAGCATGGTGCTAGTTCATCCGGACAACAATCGGTACCTTCGACGAGCTATGCGGACCTTTCTGGAGCAAATGGGCCTCGATTTTTAGCTTGCTTGCGGTGTCGCGCGAAGAAGGCTAAATGCGACAATGTGCAGCCCATATGTGGGACGTGCTCGAAAGTGAGCGCAGAATGTGTGCGCCCCAGCGGGAGACGACGGAAGAGAACGCGCAAAGAGATGGAGGAGGCAGAGAAGGACAATCAATTCAAACGGCCGCGCGGACTTGAAGTGCGTTAAATTTTTTTGCACGTCCTCCAGAATATTTACATGATGGATGGAAAGGATTTCGACGTACCTCAACAAATGGCCTATCCGCATCCATTCGCGCCACTGCATTACTCCCAAACATCTGTCCCGCCGCTGAATGGTGTGTTGGTGAATGCGAAATACGAAGACACACAGACGCGGAGTGCAAAGTCCTCGCCTACCGGAATACGAGCGGCGCCATCGCCGCCAAAAAATGTCGATCCCGCACAGATGGTGGAGGCGCTCAGTCGTCAAATGGCATATCTGGAAGGCGATCCGGGACAGAGCAATATACTCAAAGTGCATTATGTGAGTGCAATTTCTACGTGTACGGGCCTCGCTAATGTCCACGTAGTATCGATTTGTGCGTTGAATTCACTCTCAAACACATCGTTTTCCTTATACACGAGCAGTCTGGACGTACGGCCATACATCCTGGCTTCAATAGAATTGTGATCAAGTTGCGGAGCTCCACCGCTGCTTCACCAGCGTCTTCCCCGGGATCAAGAATAAATGGTACGGATGCTTGCTCCGAACCCGACTTGGAAGATATCTCGAATCTACCCCCGGATTATTCTCTCATCGACACCTTCTTTTTCTATTTCGGCCAACACTTTCCATTTCTGCGGAGAAAGAAGATTGAAGAAAGGATACAGAGGTTTGTTTTTCCTTGCTGCCTTGCTTGGTCGCTCTGAATCTATAAACAGTGAAACGATGTCTGCGTTTCTTCTTCTTGCTATGAATGCACTTGCCGTTCGGTACGTGGTGTTGCTAGGGTCGTTGACTGGTTAATCATGTTCGTAGGTTTGCACCTCATTCGAAACGAAAAGCTTCACAGTACATATCCGCTGCATGGACTCTTGTGCCTCCTCTACTTCGTTTACCATCAGTGGATGTCGTTGGCGGGCTATTATTGTTGTCTTGGGCAGAATTCGGCGAGGTGAGTTTCTCTCGTTTACGCCTCGGAGTCTCTCACAGTCCAACCGTAGAACTCGGAAAGTGGCTTATGGAATTTCGCTGGGCTTGCTATCAGAATGGCATTAGACCTTGGTTTGCACACGGTATGTCGTAACCCGCCATTGTTTGTGTGTGCTCACACCCTTCTAGGGCGAGCTGGATTCCGAGACCTCCGACGATGAGGTGTGTGAAGGGAAGCTACTGTTCTGGTGTCTGTTCTTGCATGTATGCAGCATGGTTACGCGCCACTCCAGTTTATTGATGATTTGTAGGACAGAGTATTGGCATTTGGGACGGGCCGCTCAGTAACGATTGCTGAAGATCTTATTGAACTTCCTCTGCCGACAGATAGCGACTTGGCGGATTCTTCTTCAGCATCGCCGAATTTACTAGCACCTTTTGTTCAAGTCATCAGGCTGTTCGCATTGGCTGGGCGAATCGCGGACATCATGGTGTGCGATCTCATGTGATCACTTTTCGAAGACTAAGCGCATTTCCAGAATGGTAGTCGAGGCTGTCCAAGGACGCTAGTCACCAAGCCTGTTGTTCACAGTCCGGAAACCCTGCAGTCTCTGGAGAATCAGCTGGTTGCGTTCTTGGAACAGTTACCTGCCGAACTACAGTAAGTACTCCCATGGTCCACAACGTGAGTTTGCTAATGTGCGTGACAGCTGGTCGGTGGAGAATTTCCGTGTGCAATCGACTGTCCATCAGGGCGTGAGTTGGCTACTTGCCGATTGTATCTGTCTAAAGCGTCTTGTAGGGAATATTTCTGTTCCTTCACCTCTGGGCAAACGCTGTCTTGGCGCTCATCCACCACCCAAATCTTGGCCGGAATAATAGTGGGACGGATACACCTCTCTCTGCCAGCGTCAACCGGTCCATCAAATTGTCGCTCGTCTCTTCACGCAACTAGTCGACTATCTAGTCTTTGCCGACCTGTTCGATGCAGCATCATATTGCGCTGCCCATTCGTCAATCAGTGTCTGTTCATTGCTGGGGTAGCTTTCGTACATGATGTTCAGTCAGAAGATTTGGGAGTGCATTCCAATTTTATCGCCGGGCTGGTCAAACAGAATTTGTCGGCAGTGCTAAAGGCGCTGAAGCGGATGGAGTTGTATTGGAGCGGGTTGGGGTATATCATCAGTGTAAGCTGTCTGCGCCTAGGATATTGCTAGTGCTGACGTGGTGTGCAGGTGCTGGAACAGAGGGCGAGCGGGAGAGGATGGTCGAAAGTTGACTTTTCAATAACTTCGGACAAGACGCCGAATTTCATCTCGCTTCCTGATGCTGGGATACTGCGACGATTGACGGGGGTCAAGGCGCCACCGTCAGATAGTAGCAACAGCCCGAGGGAAGGCTTGGGTATGGCGGATGGTGCACCGCCGCTGCAGCTTCTTGCACCACCCGAGTCTACAAGTAAGTTGGCCTTTTCGTTCGTAGAGCGCCTTGCTGACGACATGTGTAGACTTTTCGTTTGAGTCGTTACTCTCGTCTTATCAAGTCGAAGAGGTGACTGCGTCTGCCACCGGTTTTGATTTCTCGAATGTGTTTCCGGAAGGTTTTGCGTGGTAATAATGTTTCTAATGCTATATTTGCTCTGCATGTGTACCAGTCTCCCAGTCACTAATCTATCTGTATACCGCGTATGTACATGTACTATAGTATACTGCTGTTTTCAATCCAGCGCTGCTCATGAACGCAGCAGCATTAAGCTCTGAAAGATCAGTGCACTCTTAGGCATACTATGTCTCGAGGCTCTGGTAGGAGATTAGGCGTCGGCAGCGCAGAAGGTAGACACCCAACTCGTTGAAGAGTACCGCTTGTTGAAAGCTGAACTGCCTCCAAGGTTCTGAGCGCCGCATCATCGATAACCTACGAGTGCGGTGTAAAGCTGAACGGCAGTCGCAATTGGAATGTTACTATGTTACTATTGAGAATGCACCTGAGCCGTTAGGCTAATGTGCATGGTCCCGCCATCCCGCTACTAGGTAGTGACGCGGGCAGCGCCGTTGGCACGGTAAAGCCCGCCACCTCTGATGTTACTGGCGTCCACTGCAGTGAAGATTCAAACACACAACAATACAGCATCATTTAGTAATACTGTCACTACGACTAAGTTTGCGAAGCAATAAAGAATTATGTGGCACATAAATACATGAGCATCATGATGCTTAGTGGTTCTCCTCACTTTCTCCTCAATAAGAATCTCTAAGAAGGCCTAAAGGACTTCTAACTTTAGGGCAAGATTATACTGTAAACATCCTACCCAAATTGCCTGCCAGTGGCTGGCAATACAGTCACTGTGAATACATCCTTGTAAGTTGTTACCAGCTCCAAAGAGCACATGGGGTTTTCTAATCCAAAGCAGTTAGTAAGTAGTGGCAGAATATGTCAAAGCCCAAAGTGAATTACCTTTCTTGTAGATGTCAACAAATGTTCAATGGGGACTGTTGGAACTTGGGGTAAGAGTAATCATAGTTGACCCACTAGACATTGAAGCACTTTGTTTTCTTATGTAAGGCATGGACTATTCGTGGTGAGTCTGAGAAGTACAGCAGAACAGATTTCAAGGCAGACAGTAGCAGTCTTAATATTGCACAAAACACCAGTTGAGGCGGTAAGCAAGTTATAGCTTGGCTGGGCGGATTGACCGGGAAGAGTGGACCATGCAGCATGCCAAGGAAGAAATAGCCATCAAACCTATTGGTTAGTGCAACATCTCAGTATGAGGCAGAAAAGTACTTGTAGTAGCTGCACTTGGGTACTTAAGCAGCCAGTGATACCACAAAAGTAGGGATTGAGACCATTCTGCTCCGTTTGAAATACCTTGAAGACACGATGGAAGAGAGGGCCTGACAGTATGGGATGTTGACGGGGAGAACTCAGAACTGACAAGGGGACTTGGGAGTGAAGTCAAAATCAACAACCTTGAAATATGGCAGCTTTGCAATGAAGAAAGGTGGTTAGGGTGCAAACATGTATTAGAGGACCAGCTGCTGGGGCGGCTTTGATGTCAGGCACAACATTTATAGACAAGATATGACATTGCTATTGTAAGGTTCAAAATCTGGAATGCCGCGCACCCTGCATTCATGGACTGGCGCCTGAGCGATAATGAGGACAGCGGAAGAGGAGAGGGAACAGTTGCTGACCGGGTCTTTGGACGGCAGGCCCAGGTAATCTTGCTGAAAATAGACCATGAACGTCTCGGCAACAGTACCCAGTGAACCATGAAAGCTAAAGGATATAAGACTACGAAAGAAAACTAAGGAAGGATGACATAGGCCACAGGTAGTGATCTGCCGGCTCTGGCTTGAAGCCAGGCCAGCCGTGTTTAAGCCAGAGCCAGGCCAGGCCATGACAACGGCTTGATAGAGCCTGCAGCCTAGCTTCACCTTTCCCAGGCCGTGAGCCAGCTTTCAGGCCGTGGCTTAGGTGGCACAAACAAGTAGTTAAGTGTTAAGGTGCATATAGTGCTCAGATACCTGTTAAGAGCGCTCATGATTACTCCTTTGAATAATTTTGGTCTCTCCTCAGAGTCTTGTTGCATCCAGGGCACTCAAGATGGTTGGTCCTGTCAACTTGTGGATTAAGATGGATGATGACATAATAACCAAAGATTTTTGACTGTTGTGTCTCCAAACAAGGGTATTCTGACTGTGGTCAAAGATATAGAGCTTACCTTTGCCATATAAACATTAAGAGAACAAAATTATGCTATGCACTTGCTGCCCCACTGCATCCCTATATGAGATGGGGGCAATGGTTATGGACCTTGTTCTCTATATAAGGCAGGGGCAATGGTTGTGGACCTGGGCAATCTGTTTCTGGACCTCAGCTGCTTGTGTAGCGAGGCAATTCTGTGTTTAGACCTCCCTCAACTGCTTGTGTAGGGGGAGTCTTCTGCTCTTGGACATCAGACAGCTTTTGTAGCAAAGAGTGTGGGCCAAGCATGGCCACACAATGGGTGTGGATTGTGCTGATGGCATCTTTGCCAGTAGACTACAATTATAATTTAAAGGCGGGTACATCATCTTGGGATGTTTTAGGCAGTGTTTGGGTGTTGACGCTCTGACTAAGGGGTTGCCCCTCCGCACACATTTCATTTCTGATATAAGGAGGCACCTGGGTACTAATACAGTGTTGGGTATGTATATGATTGGTAGATTTCAATTGTCAATCAAGTTGCGCGCTAATGGTGTTTTTGGAGCGCAGTCATTGCAACGGAGACTTATGCGCTCCTGGAGTGCAGCAAGAGTGCTATGACAGAGTTGCACCATAGGTTCTGGATTGTTGTGTGGTCATCACACAAGGCAAAGAAATATAGATATGTAGGTACTACTATGTGATGGGTGTCTAGGTAGCCTATGTACTGTCACTCTCTATGGTACTCTGTGGACTGTTTTCATCTTCCTATACGGCATTTGTGAGGTCTCATGTACCTCCCGTTGCACTTTTTTGAGTGTGTTGTGGTGGTTGTCCATAGATGAATGCTGGTTTCCCATAACAGGACCAGTGTTCAGAACCTACCACTGTCCCGGCGCAGATTGCAGTGGCGCTCAAACCGTCAACGGCAGTGGTGCTCCGCAACGTGTGACTGGACACACACATGGTGCGGAACTCAGTGATTAAAGTGGCAATCACTGGGATGTCATCCTTCTTCTTCTTCCCGCTGCATCCCACCCCAAGCCACGGCCCAAGCCAGAGCCAGGCCAGAGCCGGCCGTGAGTTACGGCTCTGGCCTGGCTTAGGAGATGGAAAAGCCAGGCCAGGCCGGCGGCTTCAGGCCAAAGCCGGGCCAGCAGATCACTAGCCACGGGTGCGTCAAAACCTGCTGGGGAAACCTCCTCGAGGACAAAACCGCCAGTCAGGAAAGCTACCGGCTGTCGGTGCGAAGAGTCTGTATATACTAAGCGTGAAGGAGCGGATCATGGGTTCAGAGGATGTTACCCTGTCCGACGTGATGTTCAAGACCGAAGAGACCGCTGTGGGCACAGGCCTGCGCAAGGTCTACTTTTGCTTTGGTTGATCCGCGAAGATGTTGCGGGTGGTGGAGTCGAACGTGACGCCAACATACTTCTCATGCGTCGGATGGAAAGGTATAGTCACTGTGCGGCATTGCTTTATTGAAAGCACAGATGATCACTGGGAAATGATGACATTGTCATCAGCGTGTTCGAAATGATTGAAATGAACTCCTCGAAGACAGGCGTCGTCAGCTTCGTCGGGAAGATGGAATGTAGGCAGAAAGAATTTCAAGATGGTCCATGAAGTCGACATATGTCATTTTGCATACAGCGTGCGGATCCAGTCAGAGTATCGCCCTGTCAGTGTTAAGCCGGCGTCAATGCTACAAGATGCGCGCGACCCAAAAAGCCATGTATCGCAGCAGTAGTATAACAGTGATTTTCCCTCAGTGTGAACTGATTTACTGTTTTGATCGTGAGAGTCGCGCAATCTCCACGGTCGTATCAGTCTTTTCAATAGCCTTGCGTTCTGCACCCTCGACTGAGCTTGTTTTGAGGTTTAAAACGGCAGGAATGTGGACGTCGTTTCCCGGCAAACATATGTTCAGGGCGTTTTCCAGACAACCGGCACATGCCGGCAGTAAGCGATGTTATCAACATTTTCCCTGGCCTTATCCTGCCAGCAGCCACTGTCGACTTGGTCAGGAATTCGCGCTGGAGGAGTACTGAATGAATGAATTCGAACCAAAGGTACGGTAGCTCGTTCTGATCATCGACCCGAATCAAGGGATTCGTCTCCGGGACGCGGGCTTTTGCCTTTGCCTGGCTTTGTCGTTTGGTGCTGCTGCTTCCCATGTCCTTATGCTCATAAAACCAAAGACTACGGAGCCCTCTGCTGCTGCGGCGGGTCCTGTAGGTGCTCGCTGTTTTTGGCGGTGGGGGACCGAAACCCAGACTCCTAATGCAGAGCCGGCCTCCGATCGTGAACAACCCAAGGATGTGGAACGCGCGGAGAGCTTGGTGTCGTCCACCACCACCCAGGCGAGCGATCCATTTGAGCTGCGCAACGGCGTCAAGACAGAGGGCGAGCTCACCGAGCTGCGGCGACGGCGGGGAGGCAATCAGGTTGCGCGGTACCAGAGCAAGCAGAATGAGGTGGGGAAACGGTCTCCTTTGGGGTGGTGCTGGCTGACGCTTTTTCGCGTTTTTGCAGTTGATTAAGTATCTGCTGAAGCCACTTGATGAGCATGCGACGGAGGCCAAGGACGAGGAGGATGCGGCGCGCTTATTTGTGCGTCTCTTGACTTTCATTGTTGCCTGTGAGCTAACCCTTATGCAGGTAAAGCTCGCAGTCTGGGCTAGCCTTATATCCAACGTCGCTCTATGTGTGCTGCAAAGTACGATACCTCTATTCATGCAATTCCCACCACCTCATTCTTGCAGTGTATGCCGCCATATCTTCGCTTTCTCTCTCGCTTCTCGCAACTGGCATCGATTCGGTGTTTGACATCGGAAGCAATATTCTCTTGTTCTGGTTACATCGCAAGTCGTCACATATGGATGCAAGGCGGTGGCCGGTTGGCGGGGCGAGGCTAGAAACTATAGGAAACATTGTTTATGGTACGTTTCTCGCACGGCGTTATGGTCTACTACTAAGGCACTATTCTAGGCTTTTTGTATGTCTGTTGTGTTCCTTCAAACACGCAAGGTTGACTGTTAGCAGAATGGGCTCCGTCAATATGATTGTGGCTGTCGAGTCGATTCGGTCCATAATCTCCAAAAAGAATGATGACCTCTCAGAGTTTCATCTTCCCTCGATTATCGCTGTCAGTGCTGCTTTGGGTATGCGAATTCTGCAGCTACCTTATCCTGTGCTGAACCCACATAGGCATCAAGTTCCTGTTGTTTCTCTTCAGCTATCCTTTCAGAAAACACTCGAGTCAAGTCGAGGTTCTCTGGGAGGACCATCGGAACGATCTGTGGATCAACGGCTTTGGTATTCTCATGTCAACTGGAGGAAGTAAGTGGAAGTGGTATCTAGATCCACTTGGCGCAGTGTTGGTAAGCTATATACACCGCGTTCATCCCGCGTGTCCTAAAGATTCTCAGATCGCTCTTGGAATCATCGCGTCTTGGACTAGGACCGTCTACATCCAGTTCGGTCTTCTGGCCGGAAAGGCTGCTCCGCATGACTTTCTGCAGTTGCTGGTGTACAAGGCGATGACCTTCAGCGACGAGATCGAAAAGGTCGACACTGTTCGCGCGTACCACGCAAGTCTGTCTTCCTCACGCGCTATTCTTCATTAACGTGCCGCTTTTCAGAGTGGTCCCGATTATTTCGTGGAGATTGATATTGTAATGGACGCCTCAACGCCGCTCTGGAAAGCACATGATGTCAGTCAGCAGCTTCAGGACAAGCTAGAAATGCTGCCAAGCGTGGAGAGAGCGTTCGTACACGTTGATCATGAAACTGTGCATGTCCCCGTATGTTTCCGGATTCCTCTTGAATGTGTTATACCTTACACCGCGAGCAGGAACATCGTAAACTACAATGACGTCTGTGAATTCCAACAATGTTTTAATGTACAACTGGGGCATAAGAGGGTCATCTGTGATAATCAAATTAATGTAGCCATATCTAATGGGATGTCACTATCCACTCACGGTGCATTCACATTTCGACCGGTGAAGTATTTTTGACGGTAAGCTTTTTCTCAGAAACCGGGCCTAACGGTGGGATTCTTGGCAAGTTCATTCGGTATACAGACATACCTTTCGTACACGGAACGTGGGACGACACATTTTCCTTGTACGCGCTGTAAGGTTGAAATTGCGCCACATACATTATTTGACAAGGAGTTTCTAGCGAAGCCGTGAGCACTTTACTCACATAATCTTTATGTATTGGCATGACGAAAACCATAATAGACAGATAGGGTACCGAGGTGTGAGAGTTGCGCAATTTGAGTAGTCAATGGTATATGGGAACCTTATGGAGGATATACCGGTTTTTGGGGTTGCGGGAAGTCTACAAAGCCGGTGCAACGGCCTCTTGTGCACCCCAAGTATAGCACCGCCCATCGTTGACGTGAGTATTTCTTATGGGAAGAGCCTATTCTCGGTAGATATACCGAACACGCGAATATCACGTGTACGCGTTATTTCTCACCACGGCGAAGATGGCCACATGAGCACAGACACCAAAGATTCCCGCAGCGAAAGCGACGACAGACATCGGAGCTCAACGATATCTCCTTTCCCGGTTGTACCCTGCGCGACGTCGCTTCTCTCCAGATTCGCGCCAAGGCTGCGGCGCTCGCGAGCGTGCGTATTTCTACTTACCATCTGGGATGAGACTAACGTTCTTCTAGACGACCAACTGGCTGTTTACCTTCCTGGTTGTCATGTATACCCCAGTTGCCATTGACTTGTCGCATGTACGTAGGGTTTTGTCGTCTGGGCGTGCACCAATTTCGCTTTCATCCCCATCACTTACTTCTTCTATGTGGAGACCACTGGCCAGACGCTCGAGGATATTGATCTCATCGTGAGTGTTCTCTCGTTATTCGATATTTTGTCTGAACATCATACAGTTCGAAGGCGAGAAGGGCATATTCCTTGGTCCTTCATCCGCTCGTCGGGCCCAGGAGATTGTGCGCCGCAGAAATCAATAATACGCAGAGAAGTTGGCCTCCAAAAAGGCTGGGACTGAGATTTCGAGTGTCCCGTCGAAGACTCAGTCCAAGACGAGCATAGAGCATCATGAGTAGGGTGGTCGGATGAGGTGTGGGTAATGTCATATAAGATTCTTCAAACCGACGTCGATTCATTACGGTTCTGTACGTCGTCTCAGATCGTCTGCGCCGATAATATCATCTTTATCCACAAACTCGCCCGCGATAAATCGATCCAATCTCTCTTGCTCCGCCTGGTAATCCTCGCTTGTCCCTCTAAAACTGCTTCGGTCAAAGTCTGTAAAGCGTACCCGGCCAAAGTCGTCCTCCATGATGTTCCACGATCGCACGTCGCGATGCAGGACACCGGCTTCGTGAATGGCGGTCAATATCGATTTTAATTCAACGCTAGACACCGACTTCAATTTGCCTTCGAAAAATAAGCGATAGGAAACATACCCTGCCTCCGCTGACAGGTCGACTTTCTTGTCGCTGTCCATCCGATACCCAAGGGACCGACCAGCGTCAGATAGCATGAGGACACGAAGGTCGGCATTGACACCTTCACGGTATGAAAGGACAGAGGGTATCCCAGAAACGCCCTTGTCGTGTAGATGGCGATAGACCTGCGCTTCGTGCTGAAGACGCCGCGCGCGTGTGTCTGTGGGAGCCACTTTAAGAATAAACGGTCGATGAGGGAGGCTTTCGGATGTAGCCTTTGCTGGTTTTGCCTTTCCTTTGGATCTACCAGCCTTATTCACAGGGCCTTTGACCTTTTCTGTAGGAGGACCATCAGGTTCAATGACAGCTCGGTATACGTCCCCGACTGAGCCTGACCCGAGTTGCTTGTACGCGATGACCTTGAGATACTCCGTTGGTTCATAACGCATTTTGCGCTTGGAGTCGGGTGAAAATAACAGGAGAGGCGCGGGTGAATCGAGGTAATCGAACCTAAAGAAGACGGCCAACACGGGAAACTTCTCCATGTAAGCTGCCATGGCCTATAGGAGACGTAAGGAATGAAATTTTATGGAACGAAAAGCAATAAATTCACTTTATCAATCGATAACAGCTCCTCTTGAGCAGATGTAGGATTGTGAGTTTTAGCAGCCTTAATAGGACAGTGCGGTTCCAACTCGAAGGTTGATTTCCGTTTGCCGAGGACGGTGTTCTCTAGGAGAGGTAACCTCTGTACCGCGTCAGCCGCAATAGCAACATGCAGCGCCGTCCAAATTCCACCATATGTAGGATCCTTACATGTCCGTATATCAATCAGACTGGAAAGGTATAAAGTTTGGCGTTCGCGATGGCGAATACCAATTCGAAGAAAATTACCACAGTCAAATAGTACTGCAGTTGCGTCATTTCTTACCGCCGCCACCCAGGCCTGTAGCAACTTGAGTGACACGGTAATGGTATTACAGGGCTGGCTGACCTTTTGAACATAATCATCGCAGACAGGCTGATAACGGGTATCCTTCTGTCCAGGGCGCTCATTAACGCCGATGTCCTGAGGATTGTTAGCAGGCTTCGGAACCTCCTGGTAGCGTACGCGACGGCTTCGCCGAGGTCCTGTCGATTTCGGCAATGTATAGGGAACCTCTGAAGCATCCGGTGGCAATGCTTTCTCGCGGGAGCCACTCGCCGAGTATTCCGAGTCGAAGCGCCATGGGAATACATCCATAGAACCAAGGCGATCCATGTCCTTCATCAATGGCAGGGCGTCCGTGCAGAATACCATATATGATGTAAGTAGGGCGGTATTCCTGCGGAGACGTTCAAGTAGGTTCCTGTGCTTTCTACTGAATGTCTCTACTTCATCCGGAGGTGGGGGTGCAACCTGCAGCAAAAGGTTTTGGGACGCATAGTCCTGATCTATCAGGCTCGACATAGTTTTTGCAGGGGCTTTCGTCCAGCGTAGCCATTGCCATAGGTCGGGCTCGCTAGGATGGAAAACCAAACTGGATGCAATCTGCGTGACTGCAGCTTCTATGCCGTCTGATCGATACCTTATAATGGCAGGAGCATCAACCCTTGTCATGGTGGAAGCCCTAAATGGAATCCCGAAATCGGTGTCTTCTAACGCGTCCAGCTCCTTGGAAAAGGAGTCAAGCCCAGCAAACATCTCAGTCTGTAGCAATGGCAGCAGTTTTACGCGCTTAAGTATTAGACTTTTTGACAGATGACGGTCTAGGAAGTGAAGAGGAGGGCTTGGTTTCGGGGCGGGTACAGATGGCTTCCGCTGGAGAGAAGGGTGCTGATAAGAGAACAGCTTTTCGCGGTGCGTGAGAGGAGGGGCATTCTGCGAGGAGGGCGTAGGGTGTGCCATTCTTGGCAATGAAGACGTGAAGGGCGAACGAAAGCCAACAAAAAGCCACAAAAAGCCACCATGATGTAGTCTAGGTTCTGATGGGGGACCCTAGTAGGAGCTGCCTTGCCGCTCGGCGGAGTCTGAAAGTTGTAGCGGCCCGATAGATGCCTTCCCCCACGCGCTGATCAAGCTCGAGTTCATTTTGTACTTAGTGATTAGCACTGTCCTTCGACAAATCTCCCTCTGTATTGGTAATGTAAGACAACCTTTGCGCAACCCTGCTAAGGAGATGAATTACGCTCCTCGGCGCTCGCGAGTCGTAAGTACTGCATAGACATTTTGACAAGTTGTTACTTCAAGGCGCCGTGGCCGCTATAAATTAGCGCAATTGAATCATATGAGGGAAAAGGCATGAAAAGGCTGTAAAATAGCCTCCTGAAAACACAATAAAGAGAGTTGCTTGAGACTCTCGACTCTCGAGAGCTCAATGCCGGCATGCCGGGAAAATGATGGGGCAGCTCGTACTAGGGTCCCCCATCAAACTCCAGACTTAGTATTATCCGGACCACCGGTCCGGATAATCACCTAGAAGCGGTTAAAGTGAGGATAAGTCCCAGAATACAGCATTTCCCGGCCTCGATGATTTGAAAATCTAAATCAGATACCTTTTTTACATTTCTGAGCGAAGCAGTGAGAAAATAGACGGATGGGAGGTATATGAAAACCGCGACGAGCATCAAAACTCACTGATCAGATCAGTGTTTGGGGTATTTCAGGCGCTGGAGGTTCCCAGAACATCTGGGAAAGCTGTAGTACATAAATATACCATGTATGTAGTAGTCTAGCCTGACCTCTATCAACTTAGAGGAGTGACGAAGCTTTATACCTCGAAATGAGTCGTCGAAGCGTGATGTAACAGTGTGACGCTTGACTTGGTGAATAGTCACGCTCTGACAGTCGGGAGGCATCGATAGCTTCGTCTGTGTTTTCTCTGTTGAATAATGATAGCCACTCAGTGTATTGAGCATGGATCTATGTACTATAGCTTTCCCAGATTTCCTGGGAACCTCCAGCGCCTGAAATACCCCAAACACTGATCTGATCAGTGAGTTTTGATGCTCGCGTCGCGGTTTTCATATACCTCCCATCCGTCTATTTTCTCACTGCTTCGCTCAGAAATGTAAAAAAGGTATCTGATTTAGATTTTTAAATCATCTAGGCCGGGAAATGCTGTATTCTGGGACTTATCCTTACTTTAACCACTTCTAGGTGATTATCCGGACCACCGGTACAGATAGTAGTGGTAGGAACAACAGGTTTCATACACCTCACTCAGTTGGGTTTTGAGACTAACCATGATGTTCCATACTGCTGAGTCGGACTGCATGTGACTGTGTTTGCTTCCGCCGGCACACAAGTTAACGTACCGGACATCACTACAAACGTCTGAGTTAAATTGACTTGAATTCTACCAGCTGCTGCTCCTTTGGTTGGTGTGTATGTTAGCGGTAGAGCTATTTACACATTGAGAGAGTAAGTGTTCATTGATGCCCGGGCTTAAAATGTGAGATTTAAGACCAAACTTGATATTGACTCAGCATTGAAACAGAAGAGTCCCAACCCTCTAATTGTCTCGGTGGACTTGTCATGCGCAAATGTGGAGGGTATAAATGAAATGTAATCTATTCTTTGCGGTTTGTATCCATGCAATGATTATGAAAGACTGACAAACAAGGGAAGAGACAACAAATATATGATGTTTATTATGGTTCTATATGTTGTCTTAAATCATTTGCGCCAATAATATTATCCTTCTCCACAAACTTGCCCACAATAAATTGGTCCAGACTCTCTTGCTCAGCCTGGTAATCCTTGCTTGTCCCTCTAAAGCTGCTTCAGTCAAAGTCCGTAAAGTGTACCTTTCCTAGGTTGTCCTCCATGATGTTCCACAATCACACATTGCAATGCAAGATGTTGGCTTCATGCATGGCAGTTGGGATCAACTTTAAAGCAGTACTGAATACCTAACTCAACATGTGTTCAATAGCCAAGCAAAAGAGAAACGCACCCTGCCTCCGGTGATAGGTTGACTTTCTTATTGCTGTCCATCTGACAACCAAGAGGGTGACCAGCATCAGACAGCAAAAGAGCGTGCAGGTTAGCATTAACACCTTTGCGGTACAAAAGAAGACTTGGTATTCCAGAAACCCCCGCGCCACGGAGGTGCCAGTACACCTCAACTTTGTGTTCTAAATGTCGAGCTCGAGCATGGGTGGCAGCAAGTTTAAGAATAAACAGTAGCTGTGGGAGCCCCTGGGACGTGTCCTTCAATTGCTTTGCTACACTTCCCTTACCTTTGGACCAACCAGCCTTGGTCAACAATTTGCTAGAAGAACTTTTGGGTTCAATGACGGCTCAATATACATCCCCAACTGAGCCCAAGCCAAGTTGTTTGTATGCAATGATCTTAAGGTACTCTTTTGGCCCATAACGTTCCTTGCGCTCAGAGTAGGGTTGAAGAAGAAGAAGAGGGGCGGGCGAGTTGAGATTGTCGAATCTAAAGAAGATTACCAGAGCTGGAAAGGTGTCCATGAAGGCAGTCATGGCTTAGCAAAAGTATAAACATTAGGAAAGAAAATGTAGTCTTGGCCTACTTCATTGCTTAGAGACAATTGGTCCTTATCTGATACAGCCCCGGCTTTGGACTTTTTATGAATACACTGCGGCTTGTCAAAGGTAGATCAGGAGGGCGCTCTCCAAAAGAGGTAGCCTTTTCATAGTGTCAGATGCAAGAGCAATATGCAGCGCCGTTCAAAGACTCCCGTATGATATATTTTTGCACGTCCATATATCAATAAGACTCGAAAGGTATAGCATTTGCCATTTGCAATGGCAGATACTTATCCTGATAAAATTTGCACAGTCAAAGATAACTGCCGTCGCGTCTATTCTGACCGCGTGAACCCAAGCCTGCTAGAGTTAAATATTAGCAATGACCACAGGTGGCTTTCTGACCTTTTGAATATAATCTTTACATGCAGGCTTGTAATGCTGGTCTTTTTGCGCAGGACGTTGGATGACATCTATATTGTGTTGGTTCCTCGCGTGCTCTGGAGCTTTTTGCTGGCAAACTTGCTGGCTACGGCGCGAACCCATTATTGGCGGTAACGTCCATGGAACCTCCAAAGTGTCCGGCGGCAGTGATCCTTTGCAAGAGTTGCTACAGTAATCCAAGTCCAGGCACCATGAAAAGACATCCACGGTGTTAAGACACTTTATGTCCTTTATCACAGATAACAGATCTGTACAAAATACTATATAGGGCGTCAGTTGCTGTGTATGCTGGCGGAGATGTTTGTATGTTTTCTTGTTTTTTCAATTCATAGCCTTGAGCTCATCTGGGGGAGCTTCCACAATGTGCAGCACAAGGTTCTTGTTATGAATTGCCATATTTTTACATTTTTACATCTCATCATATCTTATCGGGGGCTTGTCTTATCAGCCAATGGACTGTTTCATCATCTGTTTCGTCACCAATTATACTCCTTTTCATTACTGAAGCCATACTCATGTCGGACACACGCTCAACACATGGATAACATTATACATGCTGATACCTCATGGACTTCCTATTGTATACACACCACCGACACTTGTAACACACATGATTGTTTCAGTATTATTACTCACATGCAGTTACCACTCATATTTAATAGTTTCACGGACTAGTAGCATACAACACTGGGTCAAGGGCGTGGAGTTATCCCTAGTGGAAATACATATGGACAAGGAGTCCCAAACACAGACTTACTAGTATATAAGCAGTAGCGTAGTATCACTGTACTTTAGTTCCGATCTCGTTTATACACCTGGCCTAGCCTAGTTCTACGAACACGAACACTTTCTTTTCCTAAGTCTCTCTGTGGTACCTGGTTTAGTCATGTGGCTATAGTCAGTCGCTAACAGTTCTGAGATGTGTATTCCTCAACAATGGGGCCGAACTCCATGTGGGCAAGAGCATGCAGCCATTGTAGCAGTGCTATTAGGTTAGGCTGACTGGGATGGAAGACAAGGCTGGAAGCAAGCTGAGTTATGGCACACTCTAAACCATCCATTCTGTAGTCTATAATGGACCTGACGTCCGCACAACCAGCCCTGGTGATCAATACCTCAGCATCATTTACCATGTCAAGCTCCTCGGTGGGAATACTTTCTAGGACAGCAAGCAGTTCAACATGGAAGGATGGAAGTATTTTCACTCGCTCAAGCATGAAGCTTTCTGAGAGGTGACAATTGAGGAAATATACAGAGGAGCAGTTGGCTTTGGTGCAGGCACAGATCATTTCTGTTTCACAAAAGGTGGATTGTACTTGAAGAGTTTTTGGCAAAGGCGGTAAGCGGGTCTATCCCGTGAGGTGGCAGTTGACTGCGACATCTTTTAGTCGCGCAGTGGAAACAAAGACACAATAAAGGGCAGGGAAAACCAACATGTGGTATCACACATATCATACCGGTTGTGCAGGCCGATTGTTGCCCTTTTCTTAATTTGAAGAGTGGTCCTAATTATTTTGTAGAGATTAATATTGTATTGAACGCCTCGGCACGCTCTAGAAAACACATGATGTCAGTCAGCAGCTTCAAGAGTCAAAAAGACAAGCTGAAAATGCTGAGAGAGCATTTGTACACGTTAATCATAAAACTGTGCATGCCCCTGTACATTACTGGCTTCCTCTTGGAGGTGTTATTCTTATACTGCAAGCAGGAACATTATAGATTACAATGGTCTTTGTAAATTCCAACAATGTTTTGATGTACAACTGGAATACATGAGGGTCATTTGCAATGATCAGATTAATGTAGCCATATCTGATAGGACACCACTATCCCCTCTAGCTCCATTGACATGTACCTACCAGAGAAATATCTTTGACGGTAAGTGTTTTCTCAGAAATCGGGCCTAACGGTGGGACTCCTTGAAGCCTCACTCGGAATGTAGACAGATCATCTGTACACGGCCTGTGGGATGATACAATTTTCTTGTGCGAATTACTTGAATGAGTTGAGCGCGCTTTGGAGGGTTGAAATTGCGCCACATATCATTTGATAAAGAATGGCTTGGTGTGGTGAAAACTAGATTGTGTTCGGGGCTTGAACACGCAAGTGCTCAAACTCCAGCAAGTGATATTTGGGAACCTTGTAGAGGGTATGCCGGTTTGTTGGGATGCAAGCAAGGTACAAAGCCGGCATAACACTGCATCGCGCTACCTTTCCTTGACGTGAGTAAGTATTCCTGGTGGGAAGAAGGCGCTCCTCGGTAGATATACCGAGCGCGCGAATATCACGTGTACGCGTTATTTCTCACCACGGCGAAGATGGCCACATGAGCACAGACACCAAAGATTCCCGCAGCGAAAGCGACGACAGACATCGGAGCTCAACGATATCTCCTTTCCCGGTTGTACCCTGCGCGACGTCGCTTCTCTCCAGATTCGCGCCAAGGCTGCGGCGCTCGCGAGCGTGCGTATTTCTACTTACCATCTGGGATGAGACTAACGTTCTTCTAGACGACCAACTGGCTGTTTACCTTCCTGGTTGTCATGTATACCCCAGTTGCCATTGACTTGTCGCATGTACGTAGGGTTTTGTCGTCTGGGCGTGCACCAATTTCGCTTTCATCCCCATCACTTACTTCTTCTATGTGGAGACCACTGGCCAGACGCTCGAGGATATTGATCTCATCGTGAGTGTTCTCTCGTTATTCGATATTTTGTCTGAACATCATACAGTTCGAAGGCGAGAAGGGCATATTCCTTGGTCCTTCATCCGCTCGTCGGGCCCAGGAGATTGTGCGCCGCAGAAATCAATAATACGCAGAGAAGTTGGCCTCCAAAAAGGCTGGGACTGAGATTTCGAGTGTCCCGTCGAAGACTCAGTCCAAGACGAGCATAGAGCATCATGAGTAGGGTGGTCGGATGAGGTGTGGGTAATGTCATATAAGATTCTTCAAACCGACGTCGATTCATTACGGTTCTGTACGTCGTCTCAGATCGTCTGCGCCGATAATATCATCTTTATCCACAAACTCGCCCGCGATAAATCGATCCAATCTCTCTTGCTCCGCCTGGTAATCCTCGCTTGTCCCTCTAAAACTGCTTCGGTCAAAGTCTGTAAAGCGTACCCGGCCAAAGTCGTCCTCCATGATGTTCCACGATCGCACGTCGCGATGCAGGACACCGGCTTCGTGAATGGCGGTCAATATCGATTTTAATTCAACGCTAGACACCGACTTCAATTTGCCTTCGAAAAATAAGCGATAGGAAACATACCCTGCCTCCGCTGACAGGTCGACTTTCTTGTCGCTGTCCATCCGATACCCAAGGGACCGACCAGCGTCAGATAGCATGAGGACACGAAGGTCGGCATTGACACCTTCACGGTATGAAAGGACAGAGGGTATCCCAGAAACGCCCTTGTCGTGTAGATGGCGATAGACCTGCGCTTCGTGCTGAAGACGCCGCGCGCGTGTGTCTGTGGGAGCCACTTTAAGAATAAACGGTCGATGAGGGAGGCTTTCGGATGTAGCCTTTGCTGGTTTTGCCTTTCCTTTGGATCTACCAGCCTTATTCACAGGGCCTTTGACCTTTTCTGTAGGAGGACCATCAGGTTCAATGACAGCTCGGTATACGTCCCCGACTGAGCCTGACCCGAGTTGCTTGTACGCGATGACCTTGAGATACTCCGTTGGTTCATAACGCATTTTGCGCTTGGAGTCGGGTGAAAATAACAGGAGAGGCGCGGGTGAATCGAGGTAATCGAACCTAAAGAAGACGGCCAACACGGGAAACTTCTCCATGTAAGCTGCCATGGCCTATAGGAGACGTAAGGAATGAAATTTTATGGAACGAAAAGCAATAAATTCACTTTATCAATCGATAACAGCTCCTCTTGAGCAGATGTAGGATTGTGAGTTTTAGCAGCCTTAATAGGACAGTGCGGTTCCAACTCGAAGGTTGATTTCCGTTTGCCGAGGACGGTGTTCTCTAGGAGAGGTAACCTCTGTACCGCGTCAGCCGCAATAGCAACATGCAGCGCCGTCCAAATTCCACCATATGTAGGATCCTTACATGTCCGTATATCAATCAGACTGGAAAGGTATAAAGTTTGGCGTTCGCGATGGCGAATACCAATTCGAAGAAAATTACCACAGTCAAATAGTACTGCAGTTGCGTCATTTCTTACCGCCGCCACCCAGGCCTGTAGCAACTTGAGTGACACGGTAATGGTATTACAGGGCTGGCTGACCTTTTGAACATAATCATCGCAGACAGGCTGATAACGGGTATCCTTCTGTCCAGGGCGCTCATTAACGCCGATGTCCTGAGGATTGTTAGCAGGCTTCGGAACCTCCTGGTAGCGTACGCGACGGCTTCGCCGAGGTCCTGTCGATTTCGGCAATGTATAGGGAACCTCTGAAGCATCCGGTGGCAATGCTTTCTCGCGGGAGCCACTCGCCGAGTATTCCGAGTCGAAGCGCCATGGGAATACATCCATAGAACCAAGGCGATCCATGTCCTTCATCAATGGCAGGGCGTCCGTGCAGAATACCATATATGATGTAAGTAGGGCGGTATTCCTGCGGAGACGTTCAAGTAGGTTCCTGTGCTTTCTACTGAATGTCTCTACTTCATCCGGAGGTGGGGGTGCAACCTGCAGCAAAAGGTTTTGGGACGCATAGTCCTGATCTATCAGGCTCGACATAGTTTTTGCAGGGGCTTTCGTCCAGCGTAGCCATTGCCATAGGTCGGGCTCGCTAGGATGGAAAACCAAACTGGATGCAATCTGCGTGACTGCAGCTTCTATGCCGTCTGATCGATACCTTATAATGGCAGGAGCATCAACCCTTGTCATGGTGGAAGCCCTAAATGGAATCCCGAAATCGGTGTCTTCTAACGCGTCCAGCTCCTTGGAAAAGGAGTCAAGCCCAGCAAACATCTCAGTCTGTAGCAATGGCAGCAGTTTTACGCGCTTAAGTATTAGACTTTTTGACAGATGACGGTCTAGGAAGTGAAGAGGAGGGCTTGGTTTCGGGGCGGGTACAGATGGCTTCCGCTGGAGAGAAGGGTGCTGATAAGAGAACAGCTTTTCGCGGTGCGTGAGAGGAGGGGCATTCTGCGAGGAGGGCGTAGGGTGTGCCATTCTTGGCAATGAAGACGTGAAGGGCGAACGAAAGCCAACAAAAAGCCACAAAAAGCCACCATGATGTAGTCTAGGTTCTGATGGGGGACCCTAGTAGGAGCTGCCTTGCCGCTCGGCGGAGTCTGAAAGTTGTAGCGGCCCGATAGATGCCTTCCCCCACGCGCTGATCAAGCTCGAGTTCATTTTGTACTTAGTGATTAGCACTGTCCTTCGACAAATCTCCCTCTGTATTGGTAATGTAAGACAACCTTTGCGCAACCCTGCTAAGGAGATGAATTACGCTCCTCGGCGCTCGCGAGTCGTAAGTACTGCATAGACATTTTGACAAGTTGTTACTTCAAGGCGCCGTGGCCGCTATAAATTAGCGCAATTGAATCATATGAGGGAAAAGGCATGAAAAGGCTGTAAAATAGCCTCCTGAAAACACAATAAAGAGAGTTGCTTGAGACTCTCGACTCTCGAGAGCTCAATGCCGGCATGCCGGGAAAATGATGGGGCAGCTCGTACTAGGGTCCCCCATCAAACTCCAGACTTAGTATTATCCGGACCACCGGTCCGGATAATCACCTAGAAGCGGTTAAAGTGAGGATAAGTCCCAGAATACAGCATTTCCCGGCCTCGATGATTTGAAAATCTAAATCAGATACCTTTTTTACATTTCTGAGCGAAGCAGTGAGAAAATAGACGGATGGGAGGTATATGAAAACCGCGACGAGCATCAAAACTCACTGATCAGATCAGTGTTTGGGGTATTTCAGGCGCTGGAGGTTCCCAGAACATCTGGGAAAGCTGTAGTACATAAATATACCATGTATGTAGTAGTCTAGCCTGACCTCTATCAACTTAGAGGAGTGACGAAGCTTTATACCTCGAAATGAGTCGTCGAAGCGTGATGTAACAGTGTGACGCTTGACTTGGTGAATAGTCACGCTCTGACAGTCGGGAGGCATCGATAGCTTCGTCTGTGTTTTCTCTGTTGAATAATGATAGCCACTCAGTGTATTGAGCATGGATCTATGTACTATAGCTTTCCCAGATTTCCTGGGAACCTCCAGCGCCTGAAATACCCCAAACACTGATCTGATCAGTGAGTTTTGATGCTCGCGTCGCGGTTTTCATATACCTCCCATCCGTCTATTTTCTCACTGCTTCGCTCAGAAATGTAAAAAAGGTATCTGATTTAGATTTTTAAATCATCTAGGCCGGGAAATGCTGTATTCTGGGACTTATCCTTACTTTAACCACTTCTAGGTGATTATCCGGACCACCGGTACAGATAGTAGTGGTAGGAACAACAGGTTTCATACACCTCACTCAGTTGGGTTTTGAGACTAACCATGATGTTCCATACTGCTGAGTCGGACTGCATGTGACTGTGTTTGCTTCCGCCGGCACACAAGTTAACGTACCGGACATCACTACAAACGTCTGAGTTAAATTGACTTGAATTCTACCAGCTGCTGCTCCTTTGGTTGGTGTGTATGTTAGCGGTAGAGCTATTTACACATTGAGAGAGTAAGTGTTCATTGATGCCCGGGCTTAAAATGTGAGATTTAAGACCAAACTTGATATTGACTCAGCATTGAAACAGAAGAGTCCCAACCCTCTAATTGTCTCGGTGGACTTGTCATGCGCAAATGTGGAGGGTATAAATGAAATGTAATCTATTCTTTGCGGTTTGTATCCATGCAATGATTATGAAAGACTGACAAACAAGGGAAGAGACAACAAATATATGATGTTTATTATGGTTCTATATGTTGTCTTAAATCATTTGCGCCAATAATATTATCCTTCTCCACAAACTTGCCCACAATAAATTGGTCCAGACTCTCTTGCTCAGCCTGGTAATCCTTGCTTGTCCCTCTAAAGCTGCTTCAGTCAAAGTCCGTAAAGTGTACCTTTCCTAGGTTGTCCTCCATGATGTTCCACAATCACACATTGCAATGCAAGATGTTGGCTTCATGCATGGCAGTTGGGATCAACTTTAAAGCAGTACTGAATACCTAACTCAACATGTGTTCAATAGCCAAGCAAAAGAGAAACGCACCCTGCCTCCGGTGATAGGTTGACTTTCTTATTGCTGTCCATCTGACAACCAAGAGGGTGACCAGCATCAGACAGCAAAAGAGCGTGCAGGTTAGCATTAACACCTTTGCGGTACAAAAGAAGACTTGGTATTCCAGAAACCCCCGCGCCACGGAGGTGCCAGTACACCTCAACTTTGTGTTCTAAATGTCGAGCTCAAGCATGGGTGGCAGCAAGTTTAAGAATAAACAGTAGCTGTGGGAGCCCTGGGACGTGTCCTTCAATTGCTTTGCTACACTTCCCTTACCTTTGGACCAACCAGCCTTGGTCAACAATTTGCTAGAAGAACTTTTGGGTTCAATGACGGCTCAATATACATCCCCAACTGAGCCCAAGCCAAGTTGTTTGTATGCAATGATCTTAAGGTACTCTTTTGGCCCATAACGTTCCTTGCGCTCAGAGTAGGGTTGAAGAAGAAGAAGAGGGGCGGGCGAGTTGAGATTGTCGAATCTAAAGAAGATTACCAGAGCTGGAAAGGTGTCCATGAAGGCAGTCATGGCTTAGCAAAAGTATAAACATTAGGAAAGAAAATGTAGTCTTGGCCTACTTCATTGCTTAGAGACAATTGGTCCTTATCTGATACAGCCCCGGCTTTGGACTTTTTATGAATATACTGCGGCTTGTCAAAGGTAGATCAGGAGGGCGCTCTCCAAAAGAGGTAGCCTTTTCATAGTGTCAGATGCAAGAGCAATATGCAGCGCCGTTCAAAGACTCCCGTATGATATATTTTGCACGTCCATATATCAATAAGACTCGAAAGGTATAGCATTTGCCATTTGCAATGGCAGATACTTATCCTGATAAAATTTGCACAGTCAAAGATAACTGCCGTCGCGTCTATTCTGACCGCGTGAACCCAAGCCTGCTAGAGTTAAATATTAGCAATGACCACAGGTGGCTTTCTGAACCTTTGAATATAATCTTTACATGCAGGCTTGTAATGCTGGTCTTTTTGCGCAGGACGTTGGATGACATCTATATTGTGTTGGTTCCTCGCGTGCTCTGGAGCTTTTTGCTGGCAAACTTGCTGGCTACGGCGCGAACCCATTATTGGGGTAACGTCCATGGAACCTCCAAAGTGTCCGGCGGCAGTGATCCTTTGCAAAGAGTTGCTACAGTAATCCAAGTCCAGGCACCATGAAAAGACATCCACGGTGTTAAGACACTTTATGTCCTTTATCACAGATAAAGATCTGTACAAAATACTATATAGGGCGTCAGTTGCTGTGTATGCTGGCGGAGATGTTTGTATGTTTTCTTGTTTTTTCAATTCATAGCCTTGAGCTCATCTGGGGGAGCTTCCACAATGTGCAGCACAAGGTTTCTTGTTATGAATTGCCATATTTTTTACATTTTTACATCTCATCATATCTTATCGGGGGCTTGTCTTATCAGCCAATGGACTGTTTTCATCATCTGTTTCGTCACCAATTATACTCCTTTTCATTACTGAAGCCATACTCATGTCGGACACACGCTCAACACATGGATAACATTATACATGCTGATACCTCATGACTTCCTATTGTATACACACCACCGACACTTGTAACACACATGATTGTTTCAGTATTATTACTCACAGCAGTTACCACTCATATTTAATAGTTTCACGGACTAGTAGCATACAACACTGGGTCAAGGGCGTGGAGTTATCCCTAGTGGAAATACATATGGACAAGGAGTCCCAAACACAGACTTACTAGTATATAAGCAGTAGCGTAGTATCACTGTACTTTAGTTCCGATCTCTTTATACACCTGGCCTAGCCTAGTTCTACGAACACGAACACTTTCTTTTCCTAAGTCTCTCTGTGGTACCTGGTTTAGTCATGTGGCTATAGTCAGTCGCTAACAGTTCTGAGATGTGTATTCCTCAACAATGGGGCCGAACTCCATGTGGGCAAGAGCATGCAGCCATTGTAGCAGTGCTATTAGGTTAGGCTGACTGGGATGGAAGACAAGGCTGGAAGCAAGCTGAGTTATGGCACACTCTAAACCATCCATTCTGTAGTCTATAATGGACCTGACGTCCGCACAACCAGCCCTGGTGATCAATACCTCAGCATCATTTACCATGTCAAGCTCCTCGGTGGGAATACTTTCTAGGACAGCAAGCAGTTCAACATGGAAGGATGGAAGTATTTTCACTCGCTCAAGCATGAAGCTTTCTGAGAGGTGACAATTGAGGAAATATACAGAGGAGCAGTTGGCTTTGGTGCAGGCACAGATCATTTCTGTTTCACAAAAGGTGGATTGTACTTGAAGAGTTTTTGGCAAAGGCGGTAAGCGGGTCTATCCCGTGAGGTGGCAGTTGACTGCGACATCTTTTAGTCGCGCAGTGGAAACAAAGACACAATAAAGGGCAGGGAAAACCAACATGTGGTATCACACATATCATACCGGTTGTGCAGGCCGATTGTTGCCCTTTTCTTAATTTGAAGAGTGGTCCTAATTATTTTGTAGAGATTAATATTGTATTGAACGCCTCGGCACGCTCTAGAAAACACATGATGTCAGTCAGCAGCTTCAAGAGTCAAAAAGACAAGCTGAAAATGCTGAGAGAGCATTTGTACACGTTAATCATAAAACTGTGCATGCCCCTGTACATTACTGGCTTCCTCTTGGAGGTGTTATTCTTATACTGCAAGCAGGAACATTATAGATTACAATGGTCTTTGTAAATTCCAACAATGTTTTGATGTACAACTGGAATACATGAGGGTCATTTGCAATGATCAGATTAATGTAGCCATATCTGATAGGACACCACTATCCCCTCTAGCTCCATTGACATGTACCTACCAGAGAAATATCTTTGACGGTAAGTGTTTTCTCAGAAATCGGGCCTAACGGTGGGACTCCTTGAAGCCTCACTCGGAATGTAGACAGATCATCTGTACACGGCCTGTGGGATGATACAATTTTCTTGTGCGAATTACTTGAATGAGTTGAGCGCGCTTTGGAGGGTTGAAATTGCGCCACATATCATTTGATAAAGAATGGCTTGGTGTGGTGAAAACTAGATTGTGTTCGGGGCTTGAACACGCAAGTGCTCAAACTCCAGCAAGTGATATTTGGGAACCTTGTAGAGGGTATGCCGGTTTGTTGGGATGCAAGCAAGGTACAAAGCCGGCATAACACTGCATCGCGCTACCTTTCCTTGACGTGAGTAAGTATTCCTGGTGGGAAGAAGGCGCTCCTCGGTAGATATACCGAGCGCGCGAATATCACGTGTACGCGTTATTTCTCACCACGGCGAAGATGGCCACATGAGCACAGACACCAAAGATTCCCGCAGCGAAAGCGACGACAGACATCGGAGCTCAACGATATCTCCTTTCCCGGTTGTACCCTGCGCGACGTCGCTTCTCTCCAGATTCGCGCCAAGGCTGCGGCGCTCGCGAGCGTGCGTATTTCTACTTACCATCTGGGATGAGACTAACGTTCTTCTAGACGACCAACTGGCTGTTTACCTTCCTGGTTGTCATGTATACCCCAGTTGCCATTGACTTGTCGCATGTACGTAGGGTTTTGTCGTCTGGGCGTGCACCAATTTCGCTTTCATCCCCATCACTTACTTCTTCTATGTGGAGACCACTGGCCAGACGCTCGAGGATATTGATCTCATCGTGAGTGTTCTCTCGTTATTCGATATTTTGTCTGAACATCATACAGTTCGAAGGCGAGAAGGGCATATTCCTTGGTCCTTCATCCGCTCGTCGGGCCCAGGAGATTGTGCGCCGCAGAAATCAATAATACGCAGAGAAGTTGGCCTCCAAAAAGGCTGGGACTGAGATTTCGAGTGTCCCGTCGAAGACTCAGTCCAAGACGAGCATAGAGCATCATGAGTAGGGTGGTCGGATGAGGTGTGGGTAATGTCATATAAGATTCTTCAAACCGACGTCGATTCATTACGGTTCTGTACGTCGTCTCAGATCGTCTGCGCCGATAATATCATCTTTATCCACAAACTCGCCCGCGATAAATCGATCCAATCTCTCTTGCTCCGCCTGGTAATCCTCGCTTGTCCCTCTAAAACTGCTTCGGTCAAAGTCTGTAAAGCGTACCCGGCCAAAGTCGTCCTCCATGATGTTCCACGATCGCACGTCGCGATGCAGGACACCGGCTTCGTGAATGGCGGTCAATATCGATTTTAATTCAACGCTAGACACCGACTTCAATTTGCCTTCGAAAAATAAGCGATAGGAAACATACCCTGCCTCCGCTGACAGGTCGACTTTCTTGTCGCTGTCCATCCGATACCCAAGGGACCGACCAGCGTCAGATAGCATGAGGACACGAAGGTCGGCATTGACACCTTCACGGTATGAAAGGACAGAGGGTATCCCAGAAACGCCCTTGTCGTGTAGATGGCGATAGACCTGCGCTTCGTGCTGAAGACGCCGCGCGCGTGTGTCTGTGGGAGCCACTTTAAGAATAAACGGTCGATGAGGGAGGCTTTCGGATGTAGCCTTTGCTGGTTTTGCCTTTCCTTTGGATCTACCAGCCTTATTCACAGGGCCTTTGACCTTTTCTGTAGGAGGACCATCAGGTTCAATGACAGCTCGGTATACGTCCCGACTGAGCCTGACCCGAGTTGCTTGTACGCGATGACCTTGAGATACTCCGTTGGTTCATAACGCATTTTGCGCTTGGAGTCGGGTGAAAATAACAGGAGAGGCGCGGGTGAATCGAGGTAATCGAACCTAAAGAAGACGGCCAACACGGGAAACTTCTCCATGTAAGCTGCCATGGCCTATAGGAGACGTAAGGAATGAAATTTTATGGAACGAAAAGCAATAAATTCACTTTATCAATCGATAACAGCTCCTCTTGAGCAGATGTAGGATTGTGAGTTTTAGCAGCCTTAATAGGACAGTGCGGTTCCAACTCGAAGGTTGATTTCCGTTTGCCGAGGACGGTGTTCTCTAGGAGAGGTAACCTCTGTACCGCGTCAGCCGCAATAGCAACATGCAGCGCCGTCCAAATTCCACCATATGTAGGATCCTTACATGTCCGTATATCAATCAGACTGGAAAGGTATAAAGTTTGGCGTTCGCGATGGCGAATACCAATTCGAAGAAAATTACCACAGTCAAATAGTACTGCAGTTGCGTCATTTCTTACCGCCGCCACCCAGGCCTGTAGCAACTTGAGTGACACGGTAATGGTATTACAGGGCTGGCTGACCTTTTGAACATAATCATCGCAGACAGGCTGATAACGGGTATCCTTCTGTCCAGGGCGCTCATTAACGCCGATGTCCTGAGGATTGTTAGCAGGCTTCGGAACCTCCTGGTAGCGTACGCGACGGCTTCGCCGAGGTCCTGTCGATTTCGGCAATGTATAGGGAACCTCTGAAGCATCCGGTGGCAATGCTTTCTCGCGGGAGCCACTCGCCGAGTATTCCGAGTCGAAGCGCCATGGGAATACATCCATAGAACCAAGGCGATCCATGTCCTTCATCAATGGCAGGGCGTCCGTGCAGAATACCATATATGATGTAAGTAGGGCGGTATTCCTGCGGAGACGTTCAAGTAGGTTCCTGTGCTTTCTACTGAATGTCTCTACTTCATCCGGAGGTGGGGGTGCAACCTGCAGCAAAAGGTTTTGGGACGCATAGTCCTGATCTATCAGGCTCGACATAGTTTTTGCAGGGGCTTTCGTCCAGCGTAGCCATTGCCATAGGTCGGGCTCGCTAGGATGGAAAACCAAACTGGATGCAATCTGCGTGACTGCAGCTTCTATGCCGTCTGATCGATACCTTATAATGGCAGGAGCATCAACCCTTGTCATGGTGGAAGCCCTAAATGGAATCCCGAAATCGGTGTCTTCTAACGCGTCCAGCTCCTTGGAAAAGGAGTCAAGCCCAGCAAACATCTCAGTCTGTAGCAATGGCAGCAGTTTTACGCGCTTAAGTATTAGACTTTTTGACAGATGACGGTCTAGGAAGTGAAGAGGAGGGCTTGGTTTCGGGGCGGGTACAGATGGCTTCCGCTGGAGAGAAGGGTGCTGATAAGAGAACAGCTTTTCGCGGTGCGTGAGAGGAGGGGCATTCTGCGAGGAGGGCGTAGGGTGTGCCATTCTTGGCAATGAAGACGTGAAGGGCGAACGAAAGCCAACAAAAAGCCACAAAAAGCCACCATGATGTAGTCTAGGTTCTGATGGGGGACCCTAGTAGGAGCTGCCTTGCCGCTCGGCGGAGTCTGAAAGTTGTAGCGGCCCGATAGATGCCTTCCCCACGCGCTGATCAAGCTCGAGTTCATTTTGTACTTAGTGATTAGCACTGTCCTTCGACAAATCTCCCTCTGTATTGGTAATGTAAGACAACCTTTGCGCAACCCTGCTAAGGAGATGAATTACGCTCCTCGGCGCTCGCGAGTCGTAAGTACTGCATAGACATTTTGACAAGTTGTTACTTCAAGGCGCCGTGGCCGCTATAAATTAGCGCAATTGAATCATATGAGGGAAAAGGCATGAAAAGGCTGTAAAATAGCCTCCTGAAAACACAATAAAGAGAGTTGCTTGAGACTCTCGACTCTCGAGAGCTCAATGCCGGCATGCCGGGAAAATGATGGGGCAGCTCGTACTAGGGTCCCCCATCAAACTCCAGACTTAGTATTATCCGGACCACCGGTCCGGATAATCACCTAGAAGCGGTTAAAGTGAGGATAAGTCCCAGAATACAGCATTTCCCGGCCTCGATGATTTGAAAATCTAAATCAGATACCTTTTTTACATTTCTGAGCGAAGCAGTGAGAAAATAGACGGATGGGAGGTATATGAAAACCGCGACGAGCATCAAAACTCACTGATCAGATCAGTGTTTGGGGTATTTCAGGCGCTGGAGGTTCCCAGAACATCTGGGAAAGCTGTAGTACATAAATATACCATGTATGTAGTAGTCTAGCCTGACCTCTATCAACTTAGAGGAGTGACGAAGCTTTATACCTCGAAATGAGTCGTCGAAGCGTGATGTAACAGTGTGACGCTTGACTTGGTGAATAGTCACGCTCTGACAGTCGGGAGGCATCGATAGCTTCGTCTGTGTTTTCTCTGTTGAATAATGATAGCCACTCAGTGTATTGAGCATGGATCTATGTACTATAGCTTTCCCAGATTTCCTGGGAACCTCCAGCGCCTGAAATACCCCAAACACTGATCTGATCAGTGAGTTTTGATGCTCGCGTCGCGGTTTTCATATACCTCCCATCCGTCTATTTTCTCACTGCTTCGCTCAGAAATGTAAAAAAGGTATCTGATTTAGATTTTTAAATCATCTAGGCCGGGAAATGCTGTATTCTGGGACTTATCCTTACTTTAACCACTTCTAGGTGATTATCCGGACCACCGGTACAGATAGTAGTGGTAGGAACAACAGGTTTCATACACCTCACTCAGTTGGGTTTTGAGACTAACCATGATGTTCCATACTGCTGAGTCGGACTGCATGTGACTGTGTTTGCTTCCGCCGGCACACAAGTTAACGTACCGGACATCACTACAAACGTCTGAGTTAAATTGACTTGAATTCTACCAGCTGCTGCTCCTTTGGTTGGTGTGTATGTTAGCGGTAGAGCTATTTACACATTGAGAGAGTAAGTGTTCATTGATGCCCGGGCTTAAAATGTGAGATTTAAGACCAAACTTGATATTGACTCAGCATTGAAACAGAAGAGTCCCAACCCTCTAATTGTCTCGGTGGACTTGTCATGCGCAAATGTGGAGGGTATAAATGAAATGTAATCTATTCTTTGCGGTTTGTATCCATGCAATGATTATGAAAGACTGACAAACAAGGGAAGAGACAACAAATATATGATGTTTATTATGGTTCTATATGTTGTCTTAAATCATTTGCGCCAATAATATTATCCTTCTCCACAAACTTGCCCACAATAAATTGGTCCAGACTCTCTTGCTCAGCCTGGTAATCCTTGCTTGTCCCTCTAAAGCTGCTTCAGTCAAAGTCCGTAAAGTGTACCTTTCCTAGGTTGTCCTCCATGATGTTCCACAATCACACATTGCAATGCAAGATGTTGGCTTCATGCATGGCAGTTGGGATCAACTTTAAAGCAGTACTGAATACCTAACTCAACATGTGTTCAATAGCCAAGCAAAAGAGAAACGCACCCTGCCTCCGGTGATAGGTTGACTTTCTTATTGCTGTCCATCTGACAACCAAGAGGGTGACCAGCATCAGACAGCAAAAGAGCGTGCAGGTTAGCATTAACACCTTTGCGGTACAAAAGAAGACTTGGTATTCCAGAAACCCCCGCGCCACGGAGGTGCCAGTACACCTCAACTTTGTGTTCTAAATGTCGAGCTCAAGCATGGGTGGCAGCAAGTTTAAGAATAAACAGTAGCTGTGGGAGCCCCTGGGACGTGTCCTTCAATTGCTTTGCTACACTTCCCTTACCTTTGGACCAACCAGCCTTGGTCAACAATTTGCTAGAAGAACTTTTGGGTTCAATGACGGCTCAATATACATCCCCAACTGAGCCCAAGCCAAGTTGTTTGTATGCAATGATCTTAAGGTACTCTTTTGGCCCATAACGTTCCTTGCGCTCAGAGTAGGGTTGAAGAAGAAGAAGAGGGGCGGGCGAGTTGAGATTGTCGAATCTAAAGAAGATTACCAGAGCTGGAAAGGTGTCCATGAAGGCAGTCATGGCTTAGCAAAAGTATAAACATTAGGAAAGAAAATGTAGTCTTGGCCTACTTCATTGCTTAGAGACAATTGGTCCTTATCTGATACAGCCCCGGCTTTGGACTTTTTATGAATACACTGCGGCTTGTCAAAGGTAGATCAGGAGGGCGCTCTCCAAAAGAGGTAGCCTTTTCATAGTGTCAGATGCAAGAGCAATATGCAGCGCCGTTCAAAGACTCCCGTATGATATATTTTTGCACGTCCATATATCAATAAGACTCGAAAGGTATAGCATTTACCATTTGCAATGGCAGATACTTATCCTGATAAAATTTGCACAGTCAAAGATAACTGCCGTCGCGTCTATTCTGACCGCGTGAACCCAAGCCTGCTAGAGTTAAATATTAGCAATGACCACAGGTGGCTTTCTGACCTTTTGAATATAATCTTTACATGCAGGCTTGTAATGCTGGTCTTTTTGCGCAGGACGTTGGATGACATCTATATTGTGTTGGTTCCTCGCGTGCTCTGGAGCTTTTTGCTGGCAAACTTGCTGGCTACGGCGCGAACCCATTATTGGCGGTAACGTCCATGGAACCTCCAAAGTGTCCGGCGGCAGTGATCCTTTGCAAGAGTTGCTACAGTAATCCAAGTCCAGGCACCATGAAAAGACATCCACGGTGTTAAGACACTTTATGTCCTTTATCACAGATAACAGATCTGTACAAAATACTATATAGGGCGTCAGTTGCTGTGTATGCTGGCGGAGATGTTTGTATGTTTTCTTGTTTTTTCAATTCATAGCCTTGAGCTCATCTGGGGGAGCTTCCACAATGTGCAGCACAAGGTTCTTGTTATGAATTGCCATATTTTTACATTTTTACATCTCATCATATCTTATCGGGGGCTTGTCTTATCAGCCAATGGACTGTTTCATCATCTGTTTCGTCACCAATTATACTCCTTTTCATTACTGAAGCCATACTCATGTCGGACACACGCTCAACACATGGATAACATTATACATGCTGATACCTCATGGACTTCCTATTGTATACACACCACCGACACTTGTAACACACATGATTGTTTCAGTATTATTACTCACATGCAGTTACCACTCATATTTAATAGTTTCACGGACTAGTAGCATACAACACTGGGTCAAGGGCGTGGAGTTATCCCTAGTGGAAATACATATGGACAAGGAGTCCCAAACACAGACTTACTAGTATATAAGCAGTAGCGTAGTATCACTGTACTTTAGTTCCGATCTCGTTTATACACCTGGCCTAGCCTAGTTCTACGAACACGAACACTTTCTTTTCCTAAGTCTCTCTGTGGTACCTGGTTTAGTCATGTGGCTATAGTCAGTCGCTAACAGTTCTGAGATGTGTATTCCTCAACAATGGGGCCGAACTCCATGTGGGCAAGAGCATGCAGCCATTGTAGCAGTGCTATTAGGTTAGGCTGACTGGGATGGAAGACAAGGCTGGAAGCAAGCTGAGTTATGGCACACTCTAAACCATCCATTCTGTAGTCTATAATGGACCTGACGTCCGCACAACCAGCCCTGGTGATCAATACCTCAGCATCATTTACCATGTCAAGCTCCTCGGTGGGAATACTTTCTAGGACAGCAAGCAGTTCAACATGGAAGGATGGAAGTATTTTCACTCGCTCAAGCATGAAGCTTTCTGAGAGGTGACAATTGAGGAAATATACAGAGGAGCAGTTGGCTTTGGTGCAGGCACAGATCATTTCTGTTTCACAAAAGGTGGATTGTACTTGAAGAGTTTTTGGCAAAGGCGGTAAGCGGGTCTATCCCGTGAGGTGGCAGTTGACTGCGACATCTTTTAGTCGCGCAGTGGAAACAAAGACACAATAAAGGGCAGGGAAAACCAACATGTGGTATCACACATATCATACCGGTTGTGCAGGCCGATTGTTGCCCTTTTCTTAATTTGAAGAGTGGTCCTAATTATTTTGTAGAGATTAATATTGTATTGAACGCCTCGGCACGCTCTAGAAAACACATGATGTCAGTCAGCAGCTTCAAGAGTCAAAAAGACAAGCTGAAAATGCTGAGAGAGCATTTGTACACGTTAATCATAAAACTGTGCATGCCCCTGTACATTACTGGCTTCCTCTTGGAGGTGTTATTCTTATACTGCAAGCAGGAACATTATAGATTACAATGGTCTTTGTAAATTCCAACAATGTTTTGATGTACAACTGGAATACATGAGGGTCATTTGCAATGATCAGATTAATGTAGCCATGTCTGATAGGACACCACTATCCCCTCTAGCTCCATTGACATGTACCTACCAGAGAAATATCTTTGACGGTAAGTGTTTTCTCAGAAATCGGGCCTAACGGTGGGACTCCTTGAAGCCTCACTCGGAATGTAGACAGATCATCTGTACACGGCCTGTGGGATGATACAATTTTCTTGTGCGAATTACTTGAATGAGTTGAGCGCGCTTTGGAGGGTTGAAATTGCGCCACATATCATTTGATAAAGAATGGCTTGGTGTGGTGAAAACTAGATTGTGTTCGGGGCTTGAACACGCAAGTGCTCAAACTCCAGCAAGTGATATTTGGGAACCTTGTAGAGGGTATGCCGGTTTGTTGGGATGCAAGCAAGGTACAAAGCCGGCATAACACTGCATCGCGCTACCTTTCCTTGACGTGAGTAAGTATTCCTGGTGGGAAGAAGGCGCTCCTCGGTAGATATACCGAGCGCGCGAATATCACGTGTACGCGTTATTTCTCACCACGGCGAAGATCACCACATGAGCATTGAGCACAGAAACCAAAAATTGCTGAAGCAAAATTAACAACGAATCAATCAGACATACCCTGCCGACATCGCTTCTCTCCATTTTTGCGCCAAGGCTGCGGCGCTCGCGACCATACGAGTTTCTACCACCTCGGTTGATTTCAACTTGTTAGACGACTGACTGGTTGTTCACTTTCCTGGTTGGCATAATTACCCAGTTTGCATTGACTGGAAGGCCTTCATCCCCATCACTTACTTCTTCTATGGAGACCACCGGCAAAACACTCGAGGCTATTGATCTCATGGTGAGCATTTTCCCGCTCCTCGCTTCTTTCTCTGAACATCCTACAGTTCCAAGGCGAGACGACGAGATGACCATATTCCTTGGTCCTTCTTCCGACGCAGAAGACTGTCCGCCACGGAAATCAAGAATACGCAGAGAAGATGGCGACTGAAAGGTGGATGATGGTTAGAATAAAAATAATTCATCCCGTGAGTTGGCATAGTTATCGAAATTATGGAGCTCGGTCATGGGATGTGCTTGTGGACGTTATTGCAGCATGTTAGTAGGAATTGAGTCGGTACCCATTACTACAAACGGCTGTCGGATTGACTGGCTTGAAGTTAATAGAGAGTCGACGTCGATTCATTACGGTTCTGTACGTTGTCTTAGATCGTCTGCACCGATAATATCATCTTTATCCACAAACTCGCCCGCGATAAATCGATCCAATCTCTCTTGCTCCGCCTGGTAATCCTCGCTTGTCCCTCTAAAACTGCTTCGGTCAAAGTCTGTAAAGCGTACCCGGCCAAAGTCGTCCTCCATGATGTTCCACGATCGCACGTCGCGATGCAGGACACCGGCTTCGTGAATGGCGGTCAATATCGATTTTAATTCAACGCTAGACACCGACTTCAATATGCCTTCGAAAAATAAGCGATAGGAAACATACCCTGCCTCCGCTGACAGGTCGACTTTCTTGTCGCTGTCCATCCGATACCCAAGGGACCGACCAGCGTCAGATAGCATGAGGACACGAAGGTCGGCATTGACACCTTCACGGTATGAAAGGACAGAGGGTATCCCAGAAACGCCCTTGTCGTGTAGATGGCGATAGACCTGCGCTTCGTGCTGAAGACGCCGCGCGCGTGTGTCTGTGGGAGCCACTTTAAGAATAAACGGTCGATGAGTGAGGGTTTCAGATGGGGCCTTTGCTGCTTTAGCCTTTCCTTTGGATCTACCAGCCTTATTCACAGGGCCTTTGACCTTTTCTGTAGGAGGACCATCAGGTTCAATGACAGCTCGGTATACGTCCCCGACTGAGCCTGACCCGAGTTGCTTGTACGCGATGACCTTGAGATACTCCGTTGGTTCATAACGCATTTTGCGCTTGGAGTCGGGTGAAAATAACAGGAGAGGCGCGGGTGAATCGAGGTAATCGAACCTAAAGAAGACGGCCAACACGGGAAACTTCTCCATGTAAGCTGCCATGGCCTATGGGAGACGTAAGGAATGAAATGTTATGGAACGAAAAGTAAATTCACTTTATCAATCGATAACAGCTCCTCTTGAGCAGATGTAGGATTGTGAGTTTTAGCAGCCTTAATAGGACGGTGCGGTTCCAACTCGAAGGTTGATTTCCGTTTGCCGAGGACGGTGTTCTCTAGGAGAGGTAACCTCTGTACCGCGTCAGCCGCAATAGCAACATGCAGCGCCGTCCAAATTCCACCATATGTAGGATCCTTACATGTCCGTATATCAATCAGACTGGAAAGGTATAAAGTTTGGCGTTCGCGATGGCGAATACCAATTCGAAGAAAATTACCACAGTCAAATAGTACTGCAGTTGCGTCATTTCTTACCGCCGCCACCCAGGCCTGTAGCAACTTGAGTGACACGGTAATGGTATTACAGGGCTGGCTGACCTTTTGAACATAATCATCGCAGACAGGCTGATAACGGGTATCCTTCTGTCCAGGGCGCTCATTAACGCCGATGTCCTGAGGATTGTTAGCAGGCTTCGGAACCTCCTGGTAGCGTACGCGACGGCTTCGCCGAGGTCCTGTCGATTTCGGCAATGTATAGGGAACCTCTGAAGCATCCGGTGGCAATGCTTTCTCGCGGGAGCCACTCGCCGAGTATTCCGAGTCGAAGCGCCATGGGAATACATCCATAGAACCAAGGCGATCCATGTCCTTCATCAATGGCAGGGCGTCCGTGCAGAATACCATGTATGATGTAAGTAGGGCGGTATGCCTGCGGAGACGTTCAAGTAGGTTCCTGTGCTTTCTACTGAATGTCTCTACTTCATCCGGAGGTGGGGGTGCAACCTGCAGCAAAAGGTTTTGGGACGCATAGTCCTGATCTATCAGGCTCGACATAGTTTTTGCAGGGGCTTTTGTCCAGCGTAGCCATTGCCATAGGTCGGGCTCGCTAGGATGGAAAACCAAACTGGATGCAATCTGCGTGACTGCAGCTTCTATGCCGTCTGATCGATACCTTATAATGGCAGGAGCATCAGTATCCCTTGTCATGGTGGAAGGCCAAAATCTGAATTGGATGTCTTCTAACGCGTCGAGCTCCTTGGAAAAGAAGTTGAGCCCACAAAACAGCTCAGTGCGCAGGGATGGAAGCATTTCCACGCGCTTAAGTATCAGACTTTTTGAAATATGACGATCTAGGAAATGAAGAGGAGGGCTTGGTTTCGGGGCGGGTACAGATGGCTTCCGCTGGAGAGAAGGGTGCTGATAAGAGAACAGCTTTTCGCGGCGCGTGAGAGGAGGGGCATTCTGCGAGGAAGGCGTAAGGTGTGTCATCTTGCTTCAGCAAGGTGGCAATGAAGGCGTCAAGGGCGAACGAAAGTCAACACATGATGTTGGATTTTCCATACCGGTGGCTCGGACCGCCTGTGGCTGTGCTCCCTTCCCTTCGCCTTACAACCAACTGCTTACAACCTACTGCTTGCAACGTCTGCCATATTCGTGATATGGTCAAGTTAGCACGTTCGCTGCCATTATCCCAGGTATACTTCGTTGTTTTTGCCGCCTTCACTTCCATCTCCTACAACGACTCTGTCTCCTTACCTTGACGTTGCCTGCAAGCAATTTTTTGCTTGAACATTACTTACACCATCCGACACCATGCATAAGCCCCAGCAAAGCAGCATGTTTCCCTTCCCTGCATCTCTCTCCTTGATCGCCGTCTTGCCGCGCCCATCAGCTTCCCATGATGTTGTGGGTCCCAGAACCATATAAAGAACAATAGCTGTTAAACAAGCGCCTCAAAACTGCTTGCTTTATACTCCCATCCCTCTTGAGAACTGACTTTCGTAGGTCAGTGACATTACGATCTCGTCGTCTACATCCTCTGTACGTTCTCTCAACTCCGACGCCGTCTGAATACTTATATTGCTTGCTCAGCCGCCACCACCGTTCATTGACGCTCGTAAGTCGACATCATGCCGCCACAAGACAGGATGAAGAAGCCACAGGAGACCATCCGAATGCTCCTTCCCACGAGGTTTTCCGGCATCTACAGCAATGAGGAGGAGCTCGCCGCCACAGGATTAACTCGCACTTTGGGTCCCACTTTGAGTCCGTCGCTCCAGACTTCGACGTTGAAGAGGAGTAGGGCCAGCCTTTCCAGTGACAACGAATCCGACCAGCAATACCTTCCTCTCTACCGCGGGCTTGTCGCCTGGCAGAGTCCCATGCCAGGTCACTATGACCTGCACCTTGCAGATGATGTTGACCTTAAATGTGTCAAGTCTATCAAAAACCTTGACGCCCTTCTTGCGACACACATTTTGACATACGGTGGCCTCGATTTTCAAATTCCTTTCGGCCAAAAATTTTCGGCAAAGGAGCGAATAAGGGCATTGGGGATTTGGGGCAGCGCTAGCGGGAACAGAGCTGAGACTGTTAAGGACCTTGTCGCAGCGCACGCCTTTCGAGAGCAGTTGGCTGCAGCTTGCGCCTCGGTACTCGTTGGCAATGCTTCCGTGAGGCTCGAGGACTTGACAGTGTCCGGCCGCATTGCTGACTTTGACAATGCGCGCGCCATTGTGTGGACAGACGCTCCTCGGACGCTTCTGCCTGGCTGCGACGAAGCTCGTGCCGCCGGCTACCACTCCATTAATCCTAAACTCCCAGGAATCCCAAAATCCACCAGGACTGAGCGGCGGGATGCTTTTGACGCCATTGAACGATTTCATCTTGCCGATCCGGCTGTAACCGAAATCCAACCCATCTGTGCTCCGCTTAACCCCCATTTCCCGCTGTACTCTTTGACACAGATCGCTAAACAGCAGATCCCTCTCGAATCTTTCAAGTGTCATGGACCAAGCGACCCGGAGCGCTTCTGTGGCTCACCGCGTTGCACATGTGGTCCAGAAGGTTCCAAGCGTCTGACGGTCTCTGGTCGTCCAACCGGTGTCGATGGCGAGCCGGCTCTTCGTCTGATCGGACAGGCCGAAACCACCAATGTCCCGACAGTCCGACTTTCAAGTGAGGTTTTAAAGACAGGATCATTGCTTGCCAAAATGGCACGTACTTCGTTCGTGGCTTTATCAAATGTACTGATTACTCAATAGGCATGGAGCAAAGCCGTTGCATCAGACTCTACGTTCATAACCATCAGCGGCCATAATTCCTATGTGCTGGGAATTCGCGACAGAGACAACCAGACTCTGCTACTCTCCGACCCTGTGGCGGTTGATGACGACCCGATGAAAAGCTATCCTGGTTATCTTCAGGCTCAAATTGGGTATGTAATACTTGCATTCGATGATGCGTGCTCTCGGGGTCTTCATATGGAGGACCGACGCAGAAAGGGCACTCTTCCTCACCGTTTCCGACAGCGCTTGGACAGTGAAATCGATCTTCTCAACTCGGATTTGCCATTTGAAGAATTGGCATTGTTCTATGAGCGCGACGTCGGAATGTTTTTGCCGCCGAGACTGTCGGTTCGTAATATCTTATTTCTACACGGATTGATTCTCATGATATTCATCCCTGCAGAACCCGGAATACACCTTCGACTCTAATGCAGATTTATTCCTGAATGCCGCCCACGTTTCCATAATTTGGGATGCTGACGACGCGGAGGCGTTACGTGACATAGTTGGGAGCTCGCCGTCTCCTCTTTGGTTGACCGTCGTTGATTGGGAGCATTCCGAACCGGGCCCTCCTTATAGCACCTTGGGTGTAAAGATCCATTGCTGGAAGCAGCACGGAGAACATGTCTTTCTTTGCCACCTCATAGACGACGAGATTCCCTACGGTCGGCCTGTAGTCATGAAGGCTTGCCGATCCCGCCATACACGCGACATTCCCGCACCGTCCACCATTTCGCAACAGGTTGAAGGGGGACGTGTTACACAGGATCTCAAGCACGAGGCGGATATGTTGAAGCTGCTGTCGCGGAACGCTGACCTTGCTTGCCGTGTGCCTCGGCTTTACGCCTCGTTTTCTAGTCGTCTCGAGCCGGATGGACCTGATGATGTGAAGATCTCCGCATACTTCATGGAGGACTGCGAGGGTTACTACCCCCTGGGTATTGCTGACACAATCAGCGATACTTTACGGTACGTTGCGTTCTTAACTGAGTAGATCCATTCACTAATTAACCTGGTAGGGATGAACTTAGCCTGTGGCTCGATACACTTCACAGCAACCACATTGTACATGGAAACCTCTCCGGTGAAAATATCCTCTTTAATCCATCCGAGCCCGATTCTTTCTACATCACGGGATGGGGTCATTCGTTGGAAGCAGGGATGGAAAGCTCAGACTGGGATATTCATGTGAAGCATGACATAGAATCCCTCTTTGCATTGTTCATCAGGAAAGAGCCCAAAGAGCCTGAGCCCGTTCCAGAGCCCGACTATGTTCCAATGGAGAAGAGATTGAGGTATGACGACGATGAATACGATGCTGACAATATGCAGGAAGACAAAGCATCTCTCTACGGGCAGGCTGTCGAGGGCAACTCTGTGGATGATGCACAGAAAGATCTACTCGACTATTCTTCACCATCGCCTCCCTCACAAAGTCTTAGGATTGAAGAGTTATACACAACTGTAGAATAAGCGGTGGCTGGTCCACCTACGTAGTGGTTATTATCGATATGGTATTGGACGCGCACCGTAGTAATGAGACGTGATGACAATAACGAACGCAATGCACCATCTTATCATTGTCCTCATCGGCGTGCTCAGTGTTCGTGACTATTCTTCATCTCCTTTGATGTCTTTAACGGGCGGCGTGTTGTGCCATTCCGACGTTCATTGAAGTGATGATCAGGCCAATGAAGAAAATCTTAGGCTACATTTTTCTCCCGTGGCGCGTTAGCGGAGCAGACATTGTTTAAGACTGCTTACTTGGCTCGCTCGTTCGTCACGCCGTATCGGTGGCGTCTGTCCGGGGAGACTACTGCTGATCACGACTTGCGTAAATTCTTCACAAATGATTGTCCACACAAATACTATAGTGCATGAGCACTTGTGTGGAGGTCTCGACTCGGGGAGAGACAGAGTGTTCATAAGCATCCTCAATGGAGGTTTTTAAAATTTCAATGATATAAATGCAGCAGTACGAAAACTAGATTACAGAGAAAACAAAAGCGTCAAGAGGTCCGGGAATGACCGACTCCAACTTCCACCCACATTCCTTGCCTAACACCTCGAATTCGTCCTTCGTCCTTTCCTTCCCGTCCTTTCCTTCCCGTCCTGTGTAGCCAACAGCTGTCATCGTTCTAATCATCATCTTACGCTACACCTAATGGAAGCTAGAGTCCAAGTCAAGTAAAATGAAGCATATATTCTTATATCACATCCCAGTCAAATTGAAGGCCTTCCCTTACCCGCCAACTATCTGTAACAAGCCACCTCCGCACACGCGTCTTGGCATCCACCTCCGGCTCCTCTTCAAGAACCCGAACATAGACTCTGACGGTCATCTTTTAAAAACGACGACTTAAGAGTCCTCAGTTTCCGAATCAACGCGAAACCGGATAGTGAACAATCATGGTCTGTGAACACTGAATTTTCATACTTACAGGTAAATAAAAAAAAGATACATACACTATCCACTTATTGTGATATGGGCCCTTGATTCTTCACACCAACTGGAAACCAGTAACGTGCGATACATACTAATAGCACGCACAAAATATCAAGGCGCAAGTACCATCCCATGCAAATGACGTCGAGAACTGGTGTCCATGAGAGAATCTATCTGTATGGCCAGCATCGTCTGCATCCTGTGCGATAGCAATCGGGGGAGCACGGCCCGTCGAATGGATGGACAAGGCTGCGCTATGTCAATTCGCGCCTTCTGTTTTGTCGAGCCAGCTTGTCACATTCTCTTCTTCGCGCACAAGAATCCACATCTAATCAGGCCCCCTGCCTCGATACTCCATCTCCCAGACGTCCTCCCCTTCGCCAAACGGCCGCGCGCGCCGCCTCCTGCCCGGAATATCCGACGCCTGCGAGCTCAGGACAGCCGACTCCCAAATCGTACTGAGAAACTCCCGTGCGGAGACGCCCATGCAGGAGGAGAGGAAGCACCACATGATTGCGGCGGCGCTGCGGACGATTGTTAGGCTATGTATAAGAGTGGAAGATAGGGAAAAGATGATGCGAACACGAGAAAGGCAAAGGCGAGCATGAGCAGGACGAGGGAGGAGAGCGCTCCATCGTGTTCCATGGTGACAGCAAGGCCAGGGACAGAACGGCTGCGTGCAGGACTGATTGATGCAACTTGACTGAAAGAAAGCAATCCGTTTCTGAGAGTGATTGAATTACAAGACCCTTGGATGCAAACAAATAGAGGTCCATAGGCGCCCACCAGTCGCGATCGCGGTACTGTAAGATTAGAATCCTCCAGTCAAAAAGTAGTCCTCCAGTGGAGTCCAGTGCACATCCAGGTCTTGGCTAACATAAGCAGTACAATCTCCTTTTCTTCCTTGCTGCTGAACGAGGTCTCCATCCCGTGATAACGCGGATTTTCGTTAACATACTTACACGTACATGCGCTATGTTCTTCGGACAAGTATGAGTACAATAGCATAGATTAATGTACCTGTAACAACAAGACGGTGCCTAAAAAACAATCATCGACGGCGTAGGCGTCAACGGGTCTTGCCCAGTGATCATGGCGGGCATCAAACGGGAAAAGTCCGATATCCTGGGTGCCTTTAGCGTCGGCGGCTCGGGATTCTGGGTATTCGAAGGTGTAACCAGCCCACCCTCAGATTCCTCTTCTTGCACATGTCCTCGAGGCAGTCTGCCCTCTATAGCTTTCACTATCTCTTGGAACACCTCTTCACCAGTAGCTTCTCCAATGATCGCGCCGAGGTGCTCATACCCCTTCGAATTGACCACTTGGCCCCGCACGTCATTTTCTATTCTTTTGGTGGTCTTGACGTGTGCACCTTTGAACTGCGACACACAGAACTTTGTGAGCGCCCAGTGATTCCCGAGGTATTTAGACTAAAACTTGGAATCAGTTTATGATCTCGAATTGACGCGATGGGAACTCACAAGCCGAAGATAGTCAGGCATTAGAGTCTCGCCAACATCAACGAGTGGTGTTGGGGAGAAACAGGAAGGATTGGCTTCTGCAGCGCGTGCAATCATAACCGAATCGGCGCCTACATTTACAGTCAAATCCATTTCGGCATGTAGACAATCAGAATTTACCTGTAACCTCTTTGACACGCTTGGCATCTTCAAACCCAAGGCAATCGCCATTTTCAATGACTGCAATACCGCGCCCCATACCATCGACAAACTCCTTGATCTCTCTCAACCGCTCAATCGTCGCCACATCCCTATCGCGCATATTTCGCGTCCGGCAATGAACAGTCAGAGCGCTCACACCCGTATTCACAATCCGCTCCACGAGCTTCAGCGTTTCCTCCTGAGTCTGCAAGAGCCGTATCTTGGCGGAGACGGTGATTTCTGGGGGCATCGCATCTCGTAGAGCAGTGAGGATGCTGCAAAGCAAGTCGGGATTGGAGAGTAGAGCCGCGCCCATGCCTGAGTGCGTGGAAAAGGGTTTCGGACAGCCGCAGTTCAAGTCGATTCCAGAAACATCTTGCATAACAGTTTTCGCCGCTTGCACAGCGAGCTCCGGATCGGATGAGCCAATTTGGTAAATGAGGTATGGCTTTTCGATGGGGTGGGTCGTGAATATGGCGCGAGATTTTCCGTCGTATGATACGACACCAGTAGTCGCTGCATTCAGTCAGTTCATGACGAGTCTGTCGAAATATGACTCACGATCGACGTTGCGGGTTCCATGCAGGATGGCTTTGTCTACTATTTCCGGACCCCAGACAAGAGTGGCGCCGTGCGTCAAGGCAAAAAGGCGCGTGGGTACTATGCAACGATTAGCGACGTCCTCCAGAAGCCTCCCAGGACATACGAGCACCCGAACGCACCATGGGTGCCAAGAAAAGGCCATTTTTGAAATCCTCCTTTGTGAGATGTTCGATTTTGGCACGTTTTGCGGGTCTCGGCGACGGAGAAGCAGACAGATGACGGCGGGACATGTTCAGAAATGTAGATGGTCTTATGAGTCGACCATAAAGCATAGATGATGGTGGCTACAAGGAGATGCGAAGTTAGCCACAGGCGGTCCGAGCCACCAGTATGGAAAATCATGTGTTGACCTTCGTTCGCCTTTCACGTCTTCGTTGCCAAGAATGACACACCCTACACCCTCCTCACAGAATGCCCTTGCTCTCACGCACCGCGAAAAGCTGTTCTCTTATCAGCACCCTTCTCTCCAGCGGAAGCCATCTGTGCCCGCCCCGAAACCAACCCCTCCTCTTCACTTCCTAGACCGTCATTTGTCAAAAAGTCTAATACTTAAGCGCGTAAAACTCCTGCCATCCCTACGTACTGAGGTGTTTGCTGGGCTTGACTCCTTTTCCAAGGAGCTGGACGCGTTGGATGACACCGATTTTGGAATTCCATTTTGGGCTTCCACCATGACAAGGGGTGCTAATGCTGATGCCATTATAGGGTATCGCTTAAAATGCGTGGAATCTGCTCCCACACAGATTGCATCCAGCCTGGTGTTTCATCCAAGCGAGCCCGACTTGTGGCCATGGCTACACTGGACGAAAGCTCCTGCAAAAACTATGTCGAGCCTGATCGATCAGGACTATGCCTCCCAGAATCTTTTGTTACAGGTTATCTCTCCGCCTCCGGACCAGGTAGAGATGCTCAGTAGAAAACACAAGGATCTACTCAGACGCCTCCGCACGCGTACCGCCCTACTTACATCATACATGGTTTTCTGCACGGACGCCCTGCCATTGATGAAGGACATGGATCGCCTTGGTTCTATGGATGTATTCCCATGGCGCTTCGACTCGGAATACTCGGCGAGTGGCTCCCGCGAGAAAGCATTGCCACCGGATGCTTCAGAGGTTCCCTATACATTGCCGAAATCGACAGGACCTCGGCGAAGCCGTCGCGTACGCTACCAGGAGGTTCCGAAGCCTGCTAACAATCCTCAGGACATCGGCGTTAATGAGCGCCCTGGACAGAAGGATACCCGTTATCAGCCTGTCTGCGATGATTATGTTCAAAAGGTCAGCCAGCCCTGTAATACCATTACCGTGCCACTAAAGTTGCTACAGGCCTGGGTGGCGGCGGTAAGAAACGACGCAACTGCAGTACTATTTGACTGTGGTAATTTTCTTCGAATTGGTATTCGCCATCGCGAACGCCAAACTTTATACCTTTCCAGTCTGATTGATATACGGACATGTAAGGATCCTACATATGGTGGAATTTGGACGGCGCTGCATGTTGCTATTGCGGCTGACGCGGTACAGAGGTTACCTCTCCTAGAGAACACCGTCCTCGGCAAACGGAAATCAACCTTCGAGTTGGAACCGCACCGTCCTATTAAGGCTGCTAAAACTCACAATCCTACATCTGCTCAAGAGGAGCTGTCATCGATTGATAAAGTGAATTTATTGCTTTTCGTTCCATAACATTTCAATCCTTACGTCTCTCATAGGCCATGGCAGCTTACATGGAGAAGTTTCCCGTGTTGGCCGTCTTCTTTAGGTTCGATTACCTCGATTCACCCGCGCCTCTCCTGTTATTTTCACCCGACTCCAAGCGCAAAATGCGTTATGAACCAACGGAGTATCTCAAGGTCATCGCGTACAAGCAACTCGGGTCAGGCTCAGTCGGGGACGTATACCGAGTTGTCATTGAACCTGATGGTCCTCCTACAGAAAAGGTCAAAGGCCCTGTGAATAAGGCTGGTAGATCCAAAGGAAAGGCAAAACCAGCAAAGGCTACATCCGAAAGCCTCACTCATCGACCGTTTATTCTTAAAGTGGCTCCCACAGACACACGCGCGCGGCGTCTTCAGCACGAAGCGCAGGTCTATCGCCATCTACACGACAAGGGGGTTTCTGGGATACCCTCTGTCCTTTCATACCGTGAAGGTGTCAATGCCGACCTTCGTGTCCTCATGCTATCTGACGCTGGTCGGTCCCTTGGGTATCGGATGGACAGCGACAAGAAAGTCGACCTGTCAGCGGAGGCAGGGTATGTTTCCTATCGCATTATTTTTCGAAGGCAAATTGAAGTCGGTGTCTAGCGTTGAATTAAAATCGATATTGACCGCCATTCACGAAGCCGGTGTCCTGCATCGCGACGTGCGATCGTGGAACATCATGGAGGACGACTTTGGCCGGGTACGCTTTACAGACTTTGACCGAAGCAGTTTTAGAGGGACAAGCGAGGATTACCAGGCGGAGCAAGAGAGATTGGATCGATTTATCGCGGGCGAGTTTGTGGATAAAGATGATATTATCGGCGCAGACGATCTGAGACGACGTACAGAACCGGGCTACGAGGTTTGCATCGTACCACGTGATCGGTGACTTTATAAGTGTTGTGAAGAGCTTGAAGTGAGTTCTCTTCAACTTGGGATTGACTTGGGACTTGAAGCTTGAAGCTTGAAGCTTGAAAGCTGAAAAGCTTCCCATCAACAGAGTTTGCAGGAGAAACTGATGTGCAAAAGTTTGCGGTTACGATCAAGAAGGTTTAAGCGAACTACAACATCGAGTAATACAAGCATTGAATTCGAGAGAGTACGACCAATAGTAAAATGATATACAATCACTTCCTCGGCCACGGCGTCGGACTCTCGGCTACATTGTCCAACTGTTCCGTAAGCCCCGTATCTCCAAACATCTGACCACCATGCAACACCAAATTATTCCTATCCTGCTCCCTCAACATCCTCTCTGCAGGTGGAACCCCAAACAGCGTCTCCGTCGCCACCTCCTCGTCCCCATCATCGCCAAAAGAATCATCGTCCATCGTGTCAGGAAAGTTATCTTCAAATACGTCCGCGATCTCGCCAGACTCGTTTCCGAATGAATTGTTAGAGGACCCGAAGGAGGAGTCGTCATCACCACCAGATGAGAGGAGTAAATTGAGTACGTCGTCGGGGTGCGAGGAATTTCCCAGTCCGTTATCTCCCCAAGCATCGTCGTCGTCGTCGTCATCATCATCATCCATGCCGCCCTGCCCAAGCATAGGCGTGCGCGCGGTCAAGACAGGCTCGCCGTACGTGTCCGTGCTAAATCCATCCTCGGAGAACAGATTACCACGCGGCGGCGGCGAAAAGGCAGGCGTGCGTCCCGTGCCCTTGGGCTTGAGCCTCAAAGCAGGCGTAGTCGCCAACCCTACGCGTTCCATGAGACTCTCCATGCTGCTCTCACCGACGACATTGCTACTCGTATCCGTCCCGCCCCTGTCATAGCGCCTCATCGACGGCGGACTCGACACGGTGCTCATGCTCGACTCCGCATACCGGTTCATCGACTGCGGCTGGAAGCCCTGCACCAGATCCTTGGTGATGCGGATAGCCGCCTCTCGCGTTGGGGTGCGCCCAAGTCTGACTTCGGGTTTGCGCGCGGATTTAGGCATGGCGAGGGTTATGAGGCGGGGTGGGGACATCCCTGGGGGAAGAGCGAACGAATCATCATCGTCGTCGTCGTACACGGGAGTCGCGGGTTTGCGTGAATATCTGTAGCCGTGCGGGGTGCGAACAGCGGGATCGTTCAAGTCGACCAGACCGTTCCATTGGTTTGCTTGGGTATTTGGTGGGAGGTATGGGTTGAAGTTTGGGGATATGGGCGTCTTTACTTTCTTGGTTGGAGAAATGTGAGTGATGGTGTCATCTTGAGAGTACATTCTGTGGCGAAGAACACTGCGAAGGAGAGGTTCGGAATGTTCTCTTTCTTTTCCTTTTCTGCTGGGCTCTTGGGGCAAGATGACGGAAGCTCGGGATGGGTCTCCGTGTACGGATGGATGGAGAGATGGCTCCTCGTCTTCGTCGTCGATGGAAAACTTCTGAAGTTCTCTGTCGATTCGGACAAAAGGCGATTCTATCGATGCTGACCATGACGCTTCTGAATCGTTCGTTGTCGCGTCGCCGGTGTGCATAACTCTTTTCGCAGCGGGAGTAGATGAGTATGCCGCGTCGGGTTCGAAGGCCGAGCCAGTAGATGTAATGCTGTGATCAAAGGTCTCGTGTGGGTCAGCATGGGTGCTGTGGAATTCATCTGCCCTCTGCGACTCTGGATCTTCCCTCTCCGACGTCTGTTCGTTGACTGTTGAATAATCATCTGTTGTGGGTATCCGAATTTGAGCTGCCTGTTCGTAGAAAGAGGTCCAGAACTACAACAAATCAGTAAAGCTTGACGGACAGAGATTGTTAGTGACACACTTGTGCAGCTTCTCGAACTGGCTCTGTCGCGACCGCGTAACGCTTGACCGAAGGTAGTATTCTATTGGCAAGAACGTTATGTATCTTGGAGAAGTTTTCATCGATGTTCTGACTCTTGTATTGAGCGCAGTCAGCCAGGTTTGGGAGAGAAAGTCTACCTGCAACTTGAGGGTAATAAGCTGTTCAATCTGGTCGATTTGATCGTTCACGGAGGCGGAGGTGTCTAGTCCGGGCACCTCAATGGAGTCCGGATCGGGGTTAGGTTGCCATCGCGGTGGACTAGGCTTGATTTCAGGTCTATCGTCGGTCCCCATGCTCTGAAGACGCGTCCGACGCGTAAACTAACTAAATCTTGCTTAGAAGAGATTAAATTTGGTACGTTTGGCCACTCACCTTTGAATGATATTGGCACAATATAGATCTACCCTATATAGTCACGGAAGTGGCTTATGATATGTTGCTGCTTTAAAGAGAGGTAGATAGGCCAACGACAATGTTGGTGGGCGGAGGGAAGAATATCGGTCACACAAGTTACGCGCCGACGGTTACGCTTACTCAGCCGTATCTCCTTTCCTTCCTGCCAATTTGAGCCTTACGGCTCTCATACTTTCATGCAGCCACTAGAAGTACCAATTAAAAGGTTAATATTAATGATTGTGTTCTTCTCCATGTACTACCGCTAAACAATAAAAGACAGATCAAAAGAAATGAATGACAGACAGCAGGGCAAACACAATATCAAGGGTTCCATTACATCTATGCACAATCTTCTATGACAGCCTGGACGTAGTCGGCCATGAGCTCATGCGTCGCGGTCGATGGGAAGCTAAACAATTTTGGTCAGTCCCTTTCTCAAGCAGAGTCATGCCACCTACTCAGTTATGTAGAAGATAGTGGAGTTGGCATTATCGCATTCGCCAACAGTTGTGGTATCATCCACCGTGCACGGTCCGATGCTCTCGTAACCAAACGACTCGGGATCCGCCACTGCTGCATTGATCAGATTTCCCAAATCGGCAAACGCGACATTAAGCCCCATGTTGTTGTACGCGGAGCCAACACCTTGGAAAAGTGCTAGCTTGTACGCATCACCGGCCTCGCTGGTGTTACCGCGGCCATAGCTGTCGACCACCAAGAAGTTCTTGCCGTTCAGAGGCGAAGATGAGAGTTTAAGGATTTGGAACATGATGTTGGAGTTGACGGCGTCGAGGTCTACATGATTTTAGCACAATCAAGACGATCTAACAGAATGCTACTCACCATCCTCGGATATGATGTAGTCCCTACAGACAAGGTTAGTCATCCGCCCGCCATGTCACAACAACAAGAGCTCACGTACTCCATGCCCTCATAGACAATGAACAACGTCGAGTCCGTATCAGGTTTCTCCGTGGATGATATCAACACATTAGCTAGAACACTCGTAAGCACGCATCGAATTTACAAGAAGCTAAACGACTTACATTGAAATGTGAAGTCGCGTTCATCCAAGGTTATATTCGGATACAGATCGTTGCTCGCCACCGACTTATGGACCTGATCATAACCGCATTCAGCGCGCATTCGACGCCTTTCACAATCACTTACCGCAAAATCCATCAGTGTCGCGTTGATGCTATCGGCCAGGTACTCCACCCACAGCGGGCCATTCGACATACGTCCGCCCGCCTTGGGATTCGGGGGTACTTGCACCGCCGGATCGAGCGCGGTGCCGTTCTGCTTCCCACCATCCGTGTAGCCGTCCTGTCAAACACAATGAATCAGCGGACGTCCGTGTTGCCTAGAGGAAAGAAAGAAACGCGGAACGTACCCCAAACGCGACTATCGTGGTAATGGTGCTCAGGTCGATTCCCAGATTGACATCGACGACGGTCGCGCTGGAAAACGTCCCGCAGGTGGGTTCGAGCGCGAGTTCTGCGGCGGCTGCGGCGCCGGCCAGGGCGAGGATGAGAGTGGGGTGTATCATTTTGTGTGTTCGTAACTTTGAAATGCGGTTGCGTGGTTGGCGATCCCAGCTTTATACCTGAACATGGAGGCATTAAATTATTGATGTGCCTTGCATGCGCAGGGTAGCAACTGCGCTTATTCGTACGTATGTGCGTTATCGTCTGGACCTGACCAGTTGATCAAGCTTTCATGTAAACACCACCGACGCCGTCTCAGAGTCTGCTCTTTTATTCTCTATCCATGGCACGTTTCACTCGCTTTCGGAACTCAACAACCTCTTGCAGGCGTCGCATACAATAATCAACGAGTACATCTTGTGGATTTCGCAACACTGCCCATCCGTCCTTCGCATATACTGCTCATTCACAGGCCGGTAGCCTCTCTCTTACAGCGAATCAGAAGGCTCCAGTCGAATGGTATCCTCAAACAGAGCGATCATCGCTACTGATCGAATGCACCGCCCACATTGTGACGACACACGAGGGAACGGAGGCGCCGACAGTCGGGCGCGTGAAGGAATTCGAATTCTGCGAGGGGTTCTGAGCTAAAGTGCTCTCTTCGACCTCACGGCTTATATGTATGGGCGTATGAGGGTGTACACTCATTTTATGGCTCTTGTCATATGGGCAACACCTTGGAATAGAAACTTCAAAGCTTTGCCTAGTATCGGATACTTCCGAGGCTGCAGCGAACGAACTGAATGGATGGCTGCGCATTGCGCAACGACTCCGTAGGTTCCTGCAGATGTAGTGCGGCGCCCGTCGCCAAAAATGACAGCTTACTACAGATCGGTTCGCGTTTATGTTACCTATGTTGCTTCTTTTACTGTAACTTAGTCAAGTCGTTCGAAGAAACTGACTGTACACATCGAGCATTGGCCGCCGACCCTCGATGCTGACGAGATTCGCATATCGTACATGTCCCAATCGGCGTGTATTACATTCGATTCTTTCTCCAAAATATCGGTCGGTGCAAGTCTGGTACATTCGAGTTGTTCTCCTCTTCTCGTCGTGAGCGTGGTCAAGAAGGCGAGGCTTCCATTCGGTCGATTTCCAAGGTTTCACATGAGCTCGGTCTTATACCTGTCGAGATGTTAGCTGGGTCACAGGATCAAGCAAACCTTCCAAACTGAAGCCCTTCGTCTCAGGGATGAAGAAGTACACATAAATGTAGCCTGTACATCATCGAGCATCAGTCTTGACCTGAAAAGCTGAAACTGACCGTAGACCAGCATCCCGAAGAAAGACATAAGAATCAGAGGCTGCCACATAGTAAGCAGTATTCTCGATTAGTGATAACTGTATACGCACTCGTCGGTAATGCGGGGCGAGAAGAATGAAAGCATAAAGTTCCAAAACCAGTTCGTGGCGCTTCCCAATGCGATGGATTTGGGACAAACACGAGGGGGGAAGGATTTCGCCCAGGTAGACCCATCTATAAATGTGTGGCACGTCAGTACGACGGAGCAGGAAGCGTCCCGGCGACGGACACCGCGCCCAGAATAGTTTGAATCACAAATGGCGAGAGCCTGAAGCGAAGTCAGCAATGCATCTTACGAGTTCCTCACTTAGTACCGGCACTCTTGAAGAAAGTGTCGCCATAGTAATCTGCATGAAGCTGGTTAGAAAGCGCGCGTGCATTGGGATACTTGAAGCAGAACATACAGTAAAAGTTCTGCCCATTGAGCTGTTGGATGAACTGGAGCATCATGCCATTCAGAGTCCTTCTCCACAGGTCGTTTCTTGTAGAGAAACATCCAGGCCATGTCGCCTTTCCGCCTTCGTTTTCAGCACGGATACCAAACATCAGCTCTTCGATCGTCTCCTCGACGATTGTATCGTGGACCGGCACACTGTTGAGCTCCGCAATGACCTTGCCATCTTCCTCTATTCTGCCTGTGCCGAGAAGGTGGCGACTGCCATTAGGTAATGTTAGTAGGCTAAGTGTTAGTAAATAGTTCCATTGTACGCACGGCGATTCTGGGAGGAAGAAGATGCCGGACAGAAGCATCTGGGGATTCGCCACGACGCCGACTTCGAGATTGAATGGGTACCAAGATCGATAACGTAGCTGATGAAGATACTGATACGCAAAGGAAAGCTAAGTCACAGGCAGACTTCATACGGTGCCTACCCCGTGATGACTTGAAGCTGGTACAACACCAGAACGACACCACGCAGAGCCTTGGGGGAAGTTTCGCCGTTGTAAAGCCTAAGCGAAGTCAGTGTAAGGTGAGGCTTGTTGCGTGCCACATACGGTACGATAGCGGACATGGCTCCGACGCCCACTGTCCTGCAATGAACCGACCCGCAGATATCTGAGCGAGGGATTCGCCGGTGCCTGTTTGGATTGCGCATCCAACGGTGAAAAGTGCAGAACAGACGAGGATGGAACCGCGACGGCCAAATTGGTCAGACGTGAAAGCCTGTCCGAGCGCACCACTTGAACGATAATTCCAGTCGATATACACGTTCAATGCAAGGCCGTAGTCGGACTTGAACGAAAGTTCTAGGGACAAAAGAGCCTCAGCAACATGAAAACAGTCATAATCCACATTGTCGACGTACCCAGCAGAAAGAAGCGACGTGATACACGATTCATGATTGTCGATGACTGGTAAGGACGAATTCCAAGTTCTCAAGCTCGCCGAAGCGACAAATAAAATCCGGCATAATCATACATCCCTGATAATGCGTTCAATTTAGTTGCGTTGTCTCTATATAAACAAGAGGATGAACAGGAATGACACCTACGGGGAAGTCAACATGGTTGAATGCACGCACACACTCATATCATAGCCAAAAAGGAACCCTGATGGAAGCGAAGTCAGTGACATTATCACCAAAACAAGTGTTGATGAAGAACCTCCTGTAAACCGTTAGCCAAAAGCGTGCATTTCGAGAGAAGCTTCAAACGTACCAAATGCAACGAAGATGGCAAGAGGGATAACTGGTCTGTTCCTCGAAAGAGCCCTGGGGGCATTGGCTATAAGCGTCTTGTTAGTGGAAAAGAGATGGGAGGACCCGAAGAAGTTGTTGGGCCAAGAAGACTGGGAGACCAGCTTAAGTACAAGTCTTATCATCGAGGCAGAAGCAGAGACACTAGTAGGTTAGATATGTAGCTCTACGAAGGCGCAGATGATTGAAGCCATGGCAGTAAGGTCGGGAGGTGGTGGGAGGTTACAACATTGAACAAGTGCTGTTTTCAGTATTTGCGTATTTGGACAAGGTCACCGTCATGTGACGGCAGCCACGCGTCAAAGACATTGTTGCGTTGCAAGACGCGATGAAAATTGGTTCCGTGTGGATGGTCATAACATACAATCTAAGAAATACTACAAGCTATCTAGGTCATTTGCTGGTTACACATTTAATCAGAGCGTCCATGAAAATATCCCACGAAAACCCTTGGAATGCATTTTGTCGTAAAGCTCTGTCCAAGTTGATTTTCAGCATAGTTCCGCCCTGCTTCAAAAGTTCTGCATCCCGAAGTCTGAAATGTGCAAAGGTGACCTCGCATCTATCAATAAACAGATCGCCGATTGTGAGCGGATTTTGAATGAATTTCGGGAGTACATCAGGCAGGAACGATATGGTCTTGTAGAAAATCCTATATGGAGGCGCTTCAGAAGCAAGTACGGCCAAGCGACAAAAACTCACTGCCAGAGATGCCAATTGTTGGCGTCGACGGGATATAGCGTCCAACGGCAGTTTTGCGCCAAAAGATACAGGGCGCCGTAATCATTATCCCAATTCCGCCTCAGCTCCCCGTCAATTTGTCCAAACGTGTACATGCGATGATTGAACGTGTTGTGGATATACCAGCCCTTCGAGTGCTCGTTAACGCGGGTATTGCTATCAGGGTCTTTGAATGTGACTTTCGTGCTCAGATCGTCGAGGCGAAGAGTGGTGCCGTTTAGTACGGTGAAGATGAGACTGCGACGAAGGCGTTCGAGCCAGAAAGGAGTTGCTTCAGAAGAATGTACATGGACGCGGAAGTCTTCAAGGGAGATGTGTGCGAATGACTGCCCTCCTGTGAGGCGAGAAACGTGAGGAAACAGGAAGAAGGCGACTTTCAGGCGTGCGATATAGACATCACAGGTATGGTCTTGGTATTTGTAGCCGTATACGGAAAGGACAGATTTGGATCGGAAGGATAAGCGCAGGCGAATGTTCGCAAGGGAGATGTTCAGATGAAAGATTAACCTGCGTGTGTTAGGTGGCTTGACTGTGATAGATGCAGCTTCCTTCTTACCCGTAAAGAAACAAAGTCAAGCGGGCCAAAAGTGTTAGGAACATATCACCATCCGGGTCAGGCGCCAGCTACAAGCGGAAACGATGAATCTCGAAGCAGGCACGAAGTGGTTGGGTCGAAGATGAGCTTAGAGCTAGGTGACGGCAGCCAACGTCATGGAGCAGAGCGTCGTTGTCACGTGTCACAGAATCCATTTTTGGATTTTCCAACGGTCACGTCTCCTGCGCGTCGCGCTTTGTGTGTCAACAACAAAGTGCCCGACCGGGTTTCCCCAGGAGCTCTACGACCAGCTTGAACTTCTCATCTGGGACAGGTCATCTGGCAGCCTCTTCTCGCGTCTTCGCCATAGTGGTTTGATGCAGGATGATATTCATCGGCAAATCATTTTTCTTTTCATGTCTTTACGATAATGCGGGGCTACCAACGAATCCTAGCGATTCTCTTTTCTCTCTGCGTGTCAAGCATCCAGTCTCTCTCCCCCGAAACTTAGTCACTGGAAGTGCCGCAAGTGAGAACAGTCTTCCGTCTCCTTGCATTCTCGAAGAAGTTCGTGCGGATCTTCGTCCAGTTCTATGAACTTGCCACTGGTGTCCTCGAAGAACGCTCTTTCAGCGACGTTTATGGCGTAAAAAACCTCTACCGAGATGCGAGTTCGATGCAGGACGTTGATGAATTGGAGGACAAGCTCGCCGTCTTGCCGACCGAGGGAGAGAGCATAGCGCCAGACGCTGCTTCCCATGATCTCAAATCGAACGGAACCGGCCAGTAGGACATTTGGGGGGGGGAGAGCTGTAGGCCACTGTATGTTAAATGAACGTGATATTGAAAACAAGTGAGAAGCATCAGATTGTTTATTTTCTGACTTCCACCGCCGGTGAGTATGAGTGTTCGGAATCATTGTTCTGGCTGGCCACAATGATCGGATGCCCAAAAAGGCGAGTGGAAATTGATGGTCCACGAACACGTGCCGTATTGCGCTTTGTTTTGTTCCTCCATTGTTGTCCATTTTAGTCTCTGCAGTCACATTACACTGGGCATAAAATGGCGCACCATTGTGCTGACTCTTTGTTTCCCTTCTCTCACAACGAACTACAACACATCTTCTATTGTCATCTATTCCATGCATCCCCTCTACTATTTGCCATGTCTGGTCCTTTCAAACGCGAGACCACCCCCCCTCAAACGGCCTTGAACTCTTCTCCGCCACTCTTCCATAAAGCTGGCCAAACCCCTCACGCCAGAGGCAGCACTGTCCGTTCACAATACGATAATGCTTAAATCAAGCCATTCCGCTACAAGCGTGAACTTTGAAGACTACTTGGGGCACTTGGCAGTGGACCTGGAGGACAATCATATCTTTATGGATATTGACACATTTTCTGAGAGAGTGCTTTAAATCCCCTTCCCCACAGCCCGCTCTGCGCAGTTCAAGACAATGGACCCAGAGTTCAATGTGCTTGTTGAAACCATCTTTATGGACCAAATATTCCAGAATCACTTACAAATCTATCTCAACAAGTGCATGCAATCTGGCCTTATTAAGAAGGAGCTCTATCCGCTGTATGTTAGCGACTGACTAAGCCACGAGACTCAACCAGGTACCACAGCAAGAACTAAGGAAGAAAGTGTTCGCGTTCGTAAGACTAGGCTAGGCCAGGTGTATAAACGAGATCGGAACTAAAGTACAATGATACTACACTACTGCTTATATACTAGTAAGTCTGTGTTTGAGACTCCTTGTCCATACGCGTTTCTACTAGGGATGCTCCACGCCCTTGACCCAGTGTTGTATGCTACTAGTCCGTGAAACCATTAAATACGAGTGGTATCTGCATGTAAGTAATAATACTGAAACAACCGTGTGTGCTACGAGTGTCGGCGGTGTGTATACAATAGGGAGTCCATGAGGTATCGGCATGTATGATGTCATCCATGTGTTGGGTGTGTGTCCGACATGAGTACGGCTTCGGTAATGAAAAGGAGTATGATCGGTGACGAAACAGATGATGAAACAGTCCGTTGGTTGATAAGACAAGGCCCCCGATAAGATATGATAAGATGTGAAAGTGTGAAAATATGGTCATTCATAACATCACCCCCTCCTTAAGGCGCAAGTTCCATTCTGCGCCAGATTTGCTCC
>JADNYV010000171.1:0-78521 GCA_015501055.1 Mucidula mucida
GTGGATACATGGCATCTCCTTCGCCGTACGTCCCAAATTCTCGCTCATGTGCTTTTGGCTGATCTCTACGTGTAGTGGACGCCCTGACAGGCGCCTCGACGTACTCTGGCATAATAGACACGGTCTTCAAAGGCAACGAGGATTACTTGGAGAACGGCGGATCGTATGACGACGTGCAGTGGGTGTCCATCGCATATCTACAGGCGGGAAATACGGAGTTGGGCAAGAAGTTTTATGATATCGCCGGTACGGCGGTGGATAGTATATATTGCCGTGGCGGACGTGAGTTGGTTGCGCATTCTTAGCTTCTCGTATTGATCTGTCTGCAGTCTTCTGGAGTTCTGCCCGTGACTACAAGAATGCCATTGTGGGTGCTTTCCCGTGTCAAAGGATCACTGTTGATCATTGCTATAGACGAACGAACTATACACCACTACCTCTGGTTACCTATACGAGACTACGAAGGATTCCCAGTATTTGGACAATCTCAACAACAGTAAGGGAGCCTATCTCAACGTATATAGACAGCTTACACTTTTTTAGCATGGACATGGCTCGACTCGATTGGTATGCAAGGCGACAACGGATGTAGGCTATTCCCTTCGGTCAAGATCAAAGCTGACGAGAGTGACAGTGTTCAACGACGGTCTAACTAAGGACGGGACATGCACTAACAACGGGCAGACGCAATGGTAACCAGCTTCGCTTCATGCTGTGTTTCTTTTTCACCGTCTTTAAAGGACTTACAACCAAGGCGTTATCCTTGTTGGCTTGGGGTATCTATACAAATGTTCACCTTTGTCTTTTCCGTTTGCGCTTAACATTAATACCGATATCCTCAGATGCCAAATCCGAAGCTGCGATAACCGCCGCCTTTGGCATCATGGATAGCATAATCGAGAACCTTACTGTCAACTCGGGGCTGCGCGAAGGATGCGAGAGCGCTACTGACCTTAAGTGCAATGCAGACCAGCAGTCATTCAAGGGGATAACCGTACAGTACATGTATGTGCCGTTCCCTTTTCCCTTCTCCTTTCCTGACAGATGCTAATCGGTCGAATAGGGCGTGGTTCCTGACAATAACCTCTCGCGATGACGGTACAAAGTACAGTGACTTTGTCAAGCTGCAGGCGGACAAAGTTCTCGCGAATGCGGCTAAGCCTGATGAAGAGGGAGTGTATAGCAATCTGTGGTATGCGAAGGATGGAGGTGCGGCGGCGTTCACTGGCCCGGCGCAAGGTGCAGCATTGGGTGCATTAGTGGCGGCTGGGTCGTTAAACTGTTGACGAAACATACCCCATTGTGGACATTTGAGGAGTGAAATTATCTGTGTCCTGCGAACGAAAACAAAACCAGGCCTGACAATTTCACTGAGATAACGCTGTGCTGCGCGACTACGACCCCTCCGTCGGATATGTTTCTATTGCGTCGCAAGACAGCTACGCCTTCAACTGTAGACTACTCAGCCGACGATGTCACAGAGCCCTCCCCGCTTTGTGCTCCTTTGTTCCAGAGGAGTGCGCTTTTCTCGAAGAGGAAGTAGTCAAGCCCTTTGTCGAGAAATCTCCATTTGGTGAAGAGCTGGCGTCAAAGAAGAGGAAATCTTTGAGACAATTAGTAGTGTGTCCTTGCCAACTTACGCAGGAGCTTTCAGCTTATTCACGATCACGTACAAAAGACTGTATTATGCACTGTGAGGCTCGAAGCGGATTCTTTTCATCCAGTGAATCGTGTGACTAACGGGGGACTATCGGATGAAGAATGGATGAGAAGTGCACGTTAAACTGTTGAACTTCAGATGGATTTTCATTCGGTTTAAGGGTTGACTTCCCTCCAGAAGATGGCCCAATTCAGCTGGTGCTTTGTCTCTGTTGTTGCCGGAGAACATTCATCCGTTTGTACAGCAATCCGTTCAGCGGATGAATATCACACGTAAAAAATGCTTCCATCCATCCGTTGTTTTGACCAGCATACGGACGAAAATGACACGAAAAACTTGTTGCATAATACGGACAAGTTTAAGGAGAAAACACGGTGACATTTGGGGACTCTAATTAACAGCTGCCTGCCCACTCGGACCTTCCCCCCGATCCTCATCTTCGTTGTTGTGGTCTTCGTCATCCTCATCATCAATGTTGCGAAGAGATTCATGCGCATGTGAGGACTTTGTGACCCGACTTTTACCCTTCCCGCTGCGAGCTTGGGTTGTCTTCTTAGTTGAACACTCGGGACACGGCATATATTCTCTCTTGACACGGAAAGCCCGCTTGTTCTTGATTGTTGACATGGCCATTTCCTTTGTTGCCCAGTTGTTCAGGTAACAAACCATGAATGGATGCTGTTTGAGTACCTGAGGAATATATATAGAAAGCATCAAAAAGACAAACACACCTTAGCATATAACTTGCTAACCTTGTCCGCAGGTTGCCTACGCCAATCCAAGCTCAAATCAAAGCCAAGCTGCCCAATGTAGTTGTGCAGATTACACTGCGAAAAGTAAGCACCAAATGGAAAGAAGAAGAGTCCTAGATATGCCATACTACGAGAAGGAGGGCACTTCCAAGATTGTGGATATAACAACGGTTCAATGCTTAGTAGGACCACTGTGAGCGTCAAAAAGGATGGCGATCATCCATGTGTCATCCTCGGTCCGGATGAATATGCGACTTCATCCAGATTTTGGATCATTAGCTGGTTGATCCACTTCATCCAGTGCCTGCTGGATGATGTGGACTGGATGATAATCACCCTTTCCATGTATTTTTTGCATCCAAAATTCACTCAGATTTTGTAGTTGCAAGAGCTTGTAAATCATAGCACGTTTACCAGCACTACATTCTTTACGCCAGGTATGTAATGGTATAAACCTAGCATTGACACCGTGACTAGCACTAAGAGCTACCTAGACTACAACCAATTGCGCGGTGGAATGGATCTACTATGTATACCTGCACAGGAGGCCGCGCTGGAACGGTGAGCCGCGTGATGAGAACATGAATCTGGTGATTGTGATGATCTGAACAAGATGGATGCAAACACTGAGATGTGCCTTGCGCGTCTGTCTACTCCTCTTCCTCTGATCCCCCTGTTACAGCGTGCGCGTGCTTACACATTGCACAGTCCAATTTTTGGCTTGTGATGTCAGTGCGAAAAAAGTTTCAAACTCTGATTTTCCCAATTCACCGCTGCTCAAGGGGCAGGCAGCCGATAAATCCGTGAAATCAACTGATACCACCCCTTCATGGGAATTAAGTTGGTCCGCATAGCCCAAAATGCAGGGAGCCCATTCCATCGATGCAGAATGAGATAAATTCCTTCCCAGTTACACCTACTGATGTGAAGTAGATTAGTGCTCCTGAAATTCCCTGCTGTCTCCCATTGCATCTGCATACATCCGCCGCTATTGACCATGTCACCATCTAGTACTCCCAAATTCTTTTAATCAGCAGCTCAAGAATCACATTGTGGTATTCTACCATGCATTCTTGTGTTTATACGCACCTGATGCTGAAAGTAAGTACTGTAAGATTGGCTTGTATATAGAGTTGCCAAGTGACACTCCGGCAGCTTTAAGTTTTGTGAATATACATTGTTTTCATAGGGGTGACAACATAATGGTTTTCTGCAAGGTCTACCACAGGTTGGTATAGACAAATATGATTGAGGAGATATGTGCATGTTGAATGCGAGAGGCTTCGGCAATACGGCATACACAACCAACTTAATTCCCACAGAGGGGGTGGTACCAGTTGATTTTACGGATTTATCGGCTGCCTGCCCCTTGCCGCTGCCGGCCATGTATGTCTCAGTCTAGGACTGCTGCCAATGGCCTGGCCACACGTTCACGAGAGCTCTTAAAAGGACATGCTACCAGATGAGACTGTAAAACAGGAGGCCACAACATCGGACGAGGTCGCAATACCGGACAATGATGCAACACTGGACCGGGACACAATGCTGGACAAGGATGTTCTATGTGACGAGGATGCAATAATGGACAAGGATGTACTACCGGATGCTGAGGACACAAGACCAACGAGGCACAAGACCGGACGAGTACACAACACCAGATGAGGATGCAAAACCAGACAAGGGCATATCACTGGAGGAGGAACAACAACAACACAACAACAGTAACGAGGAACAATGACACAACAACAGCGACAAGGAACAACAACAACAGCAACAAGGGCAATACAAATACAGCACGCGCAATAAGACAACATTTCAATTTGTCGCATCATGTGACCTGTGACCAGTGCAACAAAATTTTGGTTTCATCAGATTTCCTTATTTGGAAATTGCTGATGCGGTGGAGCTGCGTTGAGAGGCTGGCGGGGGTCCCGCCAGGCTCTTTTTTATCAAAATTTGTGTGACCTTGGTGACATTTTGTCGATTCAAAGGTCCTTGTGATCTGTGACCGACAAATTGATTAAAACTCAATAATATCCATGAAGCAGGTAGAATCAGTTAGTAGTTGTACTGGTTGAAAACGGCCCATTTGAGGTGCTTTTCATCCTCTTGACAGTGGATGATTCCCAACCTAAAATCAATCGCTGCATGGTTGACTTGGATCCAAAGACTGATTGATCATTGCTGGTTGATTTTAGCAGTTTCATCGCTTACACTGGATGTGTCCGGGTAAAGAACACATTGTGGACTATCATCGACCGTAGTGGTGTACTTGGCTACTACTTGGCAGATTGTTCTATATACCTGAAGACTGAAGAATTTTATTCATACACGTGTAATCATCTATTGGGCAAAAACTTCTCATATTCACCCGTTTTAACTTAGAACTCATTTTGTAAGTTTCCAAATGAAAACCATCTAATTTAGGTTCATCCACTTCTCAGCCGTTAAGCAGATAAAAGTGAATTTCTTCTGTTTTACGGATGACTTTGGGCCGGAGATGATCTTATAGTGATGTTCAGGTATCAACACGGCAAAGTACACAACTTTTCCTACAGGTATTTTACAAATGGTTGGACAAATGATTGTGATCACATAATTTAATTTAAAAATTTGAAAAATTCACCAGATGTATTCTGCATGACCAGGTGATCCTTAAAGGCCTAAGTGGATATACAATAATCATTCTGTTGTGGTAGCAGCCTGTAGAGTGTGGTGTCCCCCCCCCCTCCCCCCTAGACACGTAGAAAAGTGTCAAGGACGGAGTCCGGTGTAAACCAAACAACCATCCAAGTTGCACAGAACAATGGAGACAAGAGGCAAAGATGATAATAAGGTGAGGTAGGAGCAGGTCAGGCTTGATACAGTGCAGGGGACTACCAAACAGTGTAGAGACAAAGTTGACGAACTGAGGAATCTACCTAGAAAGGCCGTGTATATATATAAAGAGTCTGTGGCTGTGTAAACAATAGAATGGCTTAGAGTTAAACAAGAGGCAGTGTGGATCATGTTATGGGGTGATGGAGTCTGGACAGGTGACAGGCTATGCTGATGGGCTATACCTAGATCAGGCCTGGGCCAAGGCAGTGCGGACCGGACCCGGAGTGTATGATATGTGATGATGAAAGAGTGTGGTGTTAACACAATGACGAGGTGGACCAAGGTGGGGGCAACAGAATAGAGGTAATTCATGACAAAAAGGTCAACAACTGAGGAGCCCTCTCACCCGGGGCCATGTCCCTTCAATCCACCTGTCTCACAGAATCCCGAGTCCTCAACTCTTTTCCGTTATTTAAAGTATAAAGAGGCACTGTACTGTCTCAAGGAAAATTTTTGAAACCACTTCCCGGCTGGTGGACGACAGCAGAAAGTCAAGCATGATTTATTTTCATTTTTCAAATTGATTTTGTAACTTTTGTGATTGGTCCAACCATTTGTAAAATACCTGTAAAATAGTGAACTGTTTTATCATAGCGGTAGAGTTTATTTCAAGAATCCATGACATTTGTAAACCATGTTTCCATTTGGTACTCGTACAATCATGGAGTTTCCTGTATATTGATCAGAATTCAAAAGCACCCTCTGCTATATGTGAAGCACCCCATTGTCAGCTTGGTCACTGCGACTGCTGCTAATGCCTGACAGTGTTGTCTGTTGATTAGGGATAGCTCGACTATCGAAGACTTGTAAGTATAGAATATCAGATGTACTTTTTGCATCTGCTTACTGTTGTTTATGGTCGTCAGGCGTGGCAACGCACTGTGCTAAGTTCAAGTACAAGCAAAGCAGCCAAACAATTGGTCCAGCAGGTTGGACTTTTAACCTGATCGCGCCTTTCTTATCGCCTTCAACGTCAACGCCGACGACAACCACGCACGGAGCCGGCAAACGGGATCCAACCATGGCACCTTTTCTTCATTGATGTTGACTGCCGACCCCGCAGAGACAAGGAACCCAATATTGCGCAACTTACTGGCAGGTTGTATCTACCCACACAGAATGGGCCTCCGGTTGTTTGGGAGGCTCTCAAAAACCTGCAGAATCAGAAAAGGGCCGTAGACCAACAGAATTCCACTAAAGATCGAAGGAATAGGACTTCAACAAGAAAAAGGAGATCAAGGAGGTACTGAGGCTCATTACTGGCAAGCAGGTCTCGCAGTTCGTCGGCATACTACTGATTACGGTGCAGAGGGCAAGACGATGGCTGGCCCGGACACCGGAACAAAAAGACGTGCAGTTGTATTCGACTAGGAGGAATTACTGGCAGAATGGTTCCTATCTCTGATCTACCAAATTGGTCTCATTGCACCCTCTCCATTAAGACAATGACTCGTGTTTTCAAAACTCCAGGTCTCTATGGCGTTAGCATCGCCTACAAAGATGACAAAGGAAGAACACCAACATCATCTATTCCGCGGCAGCACTGCTGGAGTACTGCCAGTAAGTTTCTTCAAATTTGTTCTTGAAAGTCATCCTGATGTGTTCGTCAAGAATGGAAGTTGAACCTTGCGAAACGTTCAAAACACGTCCTCATTCTGGGCAAGGAGAATGCTGAGGAACCGGCAGCGACAATCGACGTCATCTTGCAAGCCTTTACTCCCTCGCTGAAGCTCGATGGTGAGCGTTTTCTTCTACCATTGACTTTACGTGATCTAATTCCTTTCATAGGTTTGGTGTTCGTCCAGCAATCTGCCGGATGTATTCTTTGTGCTGTGTTTGAGATCTGCTTGAAGCGCGGCTGCACAGTTTATGCAAACGCTGCTCTCGATGTCTGCAAGATCGAAAAGCGAATGTGAGTTCTATTCAGTTACTGGTAGCCATATTTTCATATCGATTGGTTTCTATGACGCAGTTCAAGGGTGTACCGGCCGAGGTTATTCGTAAAGCAGAAAGCAAGCAGGGCGTAAGATGTACGTTTTCTTCCTATCCGTGACTGTCTTTCTGACGTCGGTCTACAGCCATGGTATCGGGACGCTTTGACCTGCCAGTGGTGAATTACGAGCTATATGGAAATATCCCTTCGACATTTCAAATAGAGTCCGCCTGAAATCGGAGAGCTTATTGGCATGGCGGATGCTAGGCAATCAAGTTATATAGGCTGTCGGCCCAGGTCCAACCTATCGCCCGCTATTTACTGCGCGCCGACCTGCCCGATTTCAGTGGGATGAAAAGGTCCATGGCGGCGCCGAGTCCTTCTCGATCCTAGCTTATAGCGAGGTCATATTTTTCTATATTCTTCCATGATGTGTTTGTCCTTCGCTAGCGGTACTACAAGGACGAGCACAACGTCACCATCACCGTGCCCATGTTCGATCCAGTCCCGCCTAACTACTATATTGCCATCATCTCTGACCAATGGTTACATTCGGAGACTCGCCTCCCGATTTCGTTTAAACCTCCAAGAAATACCCAACCTAACGAGCTTTCTCGAACTCCCACCTCTACCTATCACTACCTTCAACAAGATCCAAAGCCAGGTCTTCCAAGCTGTACAACTCGGAGTCTCGGATGAGAACGTTTTCGTTGGCGCTCCTACAGGCAGTGGCGAAACAGTTTGCGCGGAGTTGGTGCTTCTTCGTCCAATCCTCCGGCATCAGGGGATGGTCGATATGCGAGTGGAGGAGTGGCGCCGGAAGTTTTCTGGGCTTGGGAAGGAGACAGTCTTACGGGCGAGCGACTCTCAATTTTCTCACAGGTATGTCATGTCTAGCTTCTTGTAAATGGTCGTTCATCCTCCCTTACAGCGCACGTCCGCTCGATATAGATACTCACCTTCAGTCCCTTACGATATCCCCTTCCCCTCGCCCATGATCGAGATATCCAAACCGACCTCCTCGTCGTGCACGCCCTACGGAGCTGTTATCGTATTCGTCCCAGGCTCTCGAGTATCCAGCCATGAATGTCCTACAGCTGATGAGTCGTGTCACCCCGAAGGAAGGCGAGCGCAGTCGGTGCATTCACGTGTGCCAGCAGACGAGGATGGATTATTACAAGGTTTTGGCGAAAGGATTACCCATTGAGAGCTGTCCCCCGCGACGTGTTCGCCGGAGATAGCTGTGAGGGCGATTGAGAACAAGCAATCTGTGGGATGCGAAGGGTGCCAGATGTGCCGCGGCGTTTACTGGCCCGCGGCTTTGGGTGCATCAGTGTCGTTGGACTGTTGGCGTCTGGTACCCTGGATGTTCGAAGAATGGAAATGTAATTGTGTCCTGCGAAGGCAGACAAAACCAAGCCTGATGGAAGAATAGTCTCACTGAGATAACACTGCTGGAAAACCACGACTAAGATTGCCATGTTTGCTATGGTTTCCTTCCACTTCACTGCCATATTCTATAACTTCGTATTATCATTGCCATAAGCTACGCGTTAAAGTACTACAACGTCCACGGGTATAATATAAGGTCCAAGATGTGTACAAGCAAGCAAATTGATCGTTCTTTTCAGTATTGCGAAATGGAAAGACGCTCTGAAGGATATTTGCCAGTGGCAAAACCTTTGAATCTTCGAAGTGTATTAGCGAACCTGCAGTTTATGGTGAGTAACAAGAAGACGACACAGCGATAATGAACACATACCTGCCACGAGCAGTTCGCTTGGTTCGTATTGGCCCACTGATGCTGCCCAAAAGCTGAGGCGCTTTCGCGTTTCTCACTGAGGACTGACGTTCAGCAGCCACTTCGACGACGCTCGAACGCCGCCTAGAGGCCGGCGCCATCGGATAGCGGAGACAGAAGTCTCCTCTACTGCCGAAGGTGGTGCATCACTAGCGGAAGGCTCTGCAGCCGTAGATTTCAACGGCGGGTGCACAGTCTCCACTGAATCTCTCTTCGACAAGAGATGGGAGTAATCAGGTTCCACAGACCGCGGTGGATAGTCTGGAGGAAAATCACTGATTTGGTGAGGGCGCGCGCCCAAATCCTTGGTTGTTGCAAGCGCAAGGCGGTAGAGGAAGTGATCCCAAGATTCTGCAGCAGCATGCGATGAAGGCTTAGGGGCCGGTCGACCAGTAACTGCAGTGGGTGCCAGGACTCCTGGGGCGATCTCTAGAGGCCCATGGGCTGCTCGACGGTGGAGGGATCGATAGCACGGAATTCGAAGGGCTCATCCCCGAAGACGGAGCGCTGCATGTATGAGTGGGGTGCTCGCGGTTCGGTGTTGGGGATGAGTAGGGGGCCGTAGTGGGCGGGGATAGGGCCGATGGGAGGTGAGGAGAAGTCTTCCACATCGACACTGTTGATGATGAGGACCATTGTAAGCAGAGTTAGATTTGTTGAGGACTTCAAAGATTGCAATAAGTGGTGAATTGGGGTTCAACGTGGTTTTTGGACTGGTTTATATAGCAATCCTAGTGTCTAGTTTCGTCATAGGAGAAGATGTGTTCGAGGTCGATCGGTCAGAGGTAATAGACAAGACATCAATCCTGTGCGTCTCAGTTATCAACCGGTGAATGATGCCGCCGGTAGGACTCAGAGCTGGGTCCACAGTGGATCTGGCAGTGGACTGGAGAAAGAAGATATTCCGGTGGACTAATAGCCAAAATTGGTTTCAGAAATGGGAAGCTCGTATCAGGACTATCTCATGAAAAGGTAGTGAAAGCGATGGAAGGAAGCTGGTAGGGCGACCAGAAATTGTTATGTTTTACAAAGTTCAAGTCGGCTCAGTATAAGCCAAAGTTGATGATGATGCGGTAAACACGGTCCGCGGAACGCTTGCTTTCATCCCTCATCACTGGTCATCCGCAAGAGTCATCTGAGGCTGGTGGAAGCTGTCCTGACGGATACATTTAAGCCTGCCCTCAGTGCTAATGGAGGTAGGTCGACCTAATGTTATTCTAATCACTGAGAACGTACTCCTCCAACTTGCCAAAACTTCGACAAGCTGCCAAGCGCGTTCGCCTGATACACCCGAATGCAACCCCTTCCCAGTCTGCCTCACCATCCAATGGCGCACGATTGTACTGATTTTTGCTAGACGTCCAAGGGTGTAAATCCCCAATGACTGTCGAAGAGCGGTCCGGACTTCATGTGTATGGTACATTTTCCGCGTCTAGTACGCCATCTTGACGTATCTCGTTCCCTCTGCCTCTGTGCTACTTGGCCGACTTTCAATGGCCGATTGTTTTCGTCCAATGCCAATCTGTCGAACTGCCTGGTTGAAGACACGAGCGAGGACCAGTGCGGCGTGCATAATTTCGGAAACGTTGCCGTGGCAAATCGTTTAGTACTATCGAAGCTTGTTGTCCGCGCAAATGTTCTTTTCATTTGCTTGGTTGCTCAATCATTTTTGTTCAGGCCCAATGTTCGTCAACACGTCACAATTCGCGTTCAGACCTGGATGAGACAAGGATATAGGCGCGTTGGTAAGTTGATTTACCACGAAGGTAACAACATATTTGCACCGCTTCGCCTTATGACGAGACGCGCTTCTGAAGGCTGCATCCCGACGTTGGGCTGAGATCTCTCCGGTGTCTCAGCTTGCACTGCATCGGAGTTAACGAGAAAGTCTCCACGGAGCTGCGATCGCTGTATGTGGGTCCAAGTTGAACTTTTCTCATTCAATCACTGTACGCTAACTGTTCTTCTCAGTACGCAGTAGTATCATCTGTGTATTGCATAGCACAGACGAGATGCAGCTTCACAGGATGGCTCTAGATTAAGGATTACAGACTCTTGGTTGTAGGATTCGCCAGACCCTTTGCCCTACCAGTCAATCAAGAGAGACTGTCTCATTGAAGGTATTGGTATAAAAACCTCTTCCCAGTGGTGCGTAATGCCAAAATTGAACCATCACCACAATGTCGACCAAAGATTATTACTCTGCTTCCGGTGCCTCCTACACCTCACTCATACTTGGTGTCATTCAAAGCTCAGCCGGCGTCACAATCGTACGTTCATATTTCGCGTCTCGTTTACTCATCTCTGATCTGCGATCTAGAGTGTTGCCGCTGTGGCTGCATATAAGCTGTTTCCATCGCTCTGCCCTCCTGCTCCCGAGTTTCGTCGTACACCGTCGCCTACCTGCAATCAGCGTCGTTCGCGGCGCTCGTCAGTTGACACCATGGCAACGGAGGCGTCGGATATCTCACTTGATTCGGTTTCAACATTGGTTGAACCGGAAAACAAGCGTAAACGCAGATTGTCTGCTGGTAAGTCTACCCTTAATACTTCAACCGCGCGAAGTCTCACTGTATACCAGCTTCCCTCAGCGAACCATTATCAAACTGGCGAAGACTACTAAGAACGAGATACGTCCCTTGACGCGCAGAAGCTTTACTGCCATCTCGTCTCCTTTCACCGCGTCTACCACATCGCTCCACATCCCTCGCGCCACTTCTACCCATGTGAAGGCGGCTATTAAGAACGCCAGGCGTAATTCAGCGGATATGTTTCTCCTTCATCGCAAGACAGCTGCGCCTTTTACCGCCGACTTCATAGGGGACGGTGTCGTAGAGCCTTCCCCACTTGTTAGACAATGGTGCTCGCTTGTTCCCGAGGAGTGCGCTCTTCTCGAACAGGAAGTGGTTGAGCCCTTTGTCGAAGAATCGCTGTTTGTTGAAGATCTGTCGTCGAAGAAGAGGAAGGTGTTCAGACCAGTAAAGATGGGTAAAAAGTTTTCGCGAGTCTGTGTGCAAGTCTTTTCGTGACTATCAATCCTTCTCGATATTTCATACCCTGTTAACTTAGTAGTAATACCAAGATGCTTATTATTACTTTATGTGGGACTTCTAAAGCACAGGGTAGTGTCGGGTTGAGCTCGATCAATGTGGGTCTATGTTCCAATTCGGCACACACCGTCTGCACGATCATCGAGTTTCGTGTTTGTTGGCCATAATACAAAAGCTCCTTGATCAGACTGAAGTGTACCGTATACTTCATGTGAAGCACCTTATCGTCGGCTTGGTCACTGCGACTGCTGCTAATGCCTGACAGTGTTGTCCGGCGGTTAGGGATAGTTCGATTATCAGAGATCTGTAAGTACATAGTATTCAATGTACTTTTGCATCTGCTTACTTTTTTTCACGGTCGTCAGGCGCAGCAGCGCACTGTGGCAGCAAGCGCCGGAGTTAAAGCAGCCAAACGATCGGTCCAGCAAAGGCAGGTCGATCATGTTGAACTGTTGACGGGATCGCGCCTTTCTTTCTACCTTCAACGTCGGCGACGACGACCACCACGCATAAGAAATATCGGGAATCGGCAAACGGGACTTTCTACCATACAACTATGGCAACTCTTCTTCCTTGGCGTTGACCACCGACCGCTCTGTATTGCCTAACCGCCGACTTCACCAGCAGGTCGCATCGACTCACGCGAAATGGGCTCTCGCATCGTTTTGTAGAATCGCAACGACGCGCAGAAGAAGGAGAAGAAACGGGCGATCGCATTGAAAAGGCTGCGCCCGGCTTTGCGTACTCGGATCATGGATTCTTTCGAGGCGACGCAGTCGAAGGCCTGACATATCGCCCGCGGACAGCAGAGACGCGCTGAAATTGGGTTTACGACAGCTCAAGGGTGTATCGGCCGATGTTATTCGTAAAGCAGTTGGTAAGTTGTACTGACTGTCTTTCTGACGTTGTTCTACAGCCACTTTGACCTGGTAAGTTATGGGCGCTCTATATAAACGATCACCCTTTGACATTTCGAATAGAGTTTTCCTAAAATCGGAGAGCAAATATTGGCATGGCGAATGCTGGACGATTGTTGCCGCATCGTCTTGTTCACCACTTTCCAAAGCGTGCGTCATTACGTTTCCTGCCCTTCACCTTTGCTCTTTAAATCATACAGGCTGTCGGCTCAGGTTCAACCTATTGCTCGCTCTTTACTACGCATCGACCCCACCCCCCCCCCCCCCCCCGGATTTTCAGTAGGATAGACGTCGATGGTGAGGTTATGCTCTCCCATGATACCTGTGTCCTTCGCCAGTGTCGAGCATAAAGCCATCATCGTGGTTCCCATGTGCGATCCAGTTCCGCCTGATTACTACATTTCCATCATTGACCATTCGGAGACTCCTCTCCCCATTTCGTTCAAACACCTCTTCCTGACAGATTCCCGCGAGCTTTTCCGATCTCCAACCTCTGCATATCTCAGATCTACCACCCGACTATCAGCACGTTCAACAAGATCCAAACATAGGTCTTCCAAGTCTTGTACAACTCGGATGGCAGAACAGTTTGCGTGGAGGATAATGGGACGTTCAATCTCGTCGATGGCGCCTACGCAAGAATGTGTAAGGCATTGGGTTGGTAGTCGCAGATGAGGTACAACTGGTTGGTGGTGAGGTTGGGTTGACATATGAGGTCATCGTCTCGCGGACGAGACGCGGCTAGTTGTGTGTCGTTGGCGAACGCGAAGGATCTTCGTGAATGGATGGATGCCCCCTCGCATGCCATCTTCCATTTTTTGCCCAGGTACATGATGCCTAGCTCAATTAGAAACGGTCGTTCATCCTCCCTTATAGGTCGACTATCCAGTCATGGTGTGCTACAGATGATGGGCCGGGCGTGTTGCCCGAAGGAAGACGAGCGCAAGTAGTGTGTTATCATGTGCCAGCCAACGAAGAAGCATTTCTACAACAAGATGTTACTTGCGGAAGGAATACCGATCCAGAGTCATCCTCTGACACATTCCTTAGACGATCATTGATTGGTGGAGATAGCTGTGAAGACGATTGAGAACAAGCAGGACGCTATAGTGAGTTGGGATGCCTCGACGTGTTCTGTGCTATTCAACTTATTGTCTCCGATGAATAGGATATTTTGATGTAGACGTACTTTTACCGCCGAATGACGTCCAAGTTTCGGGCGTCTCTACTGAAAGAGCTAAGCATTGCGCCCTCAATAGTTTTCAACCGCTGTCGAAGTTGACTGTATATGGATTGCCGCTCCTGCTTCAGCGAACACAACACGAGCGACGTGATCAGCACGGCTTCTGGGTCGTTATTGTAGCAAGTACGTTCTCCACTTATACTGTATCTATTTCGAGTTCGTGTTTACTTACCACTGTGATTCCAGTGATTCTCAGTCACCCAGAGTCTTAGACGACACGAGAGGTTCGCCACTGGGAATTTTCCATCGGAGCGTCTGTCTATTTCAAGCTCTGATCTGAGATGTAATTTGTTAGGCCGCCCAATGCAGATATGGCAGCCGATGGCGCACAGTTCTCGGAATAAACGGTTGGTGGAAGTTGTGTTGATATGGTGCGTATTTATCCTTCAAGCGAAATCCCGAAGGGTATCGTCGATGATCAGTCCCCAACGCTACAACGTCGTTCACACGCGGACGAGAGGCACTTGATAGAGCGCGTATAATCGATCTGTATCGATTGTTGCTCTGGATTTTAATCGCATGCTGGCACTGTTGTGAAGCCCGGATCTACGCTTTGGTAGAATTGAATTATCCATGCCTTCCGTATTCACGAAGGTAGTCTCTTCAAGCGGTTGTATCGGAATGATACTCACAGCTACTAGCTGTAGATTCTACGCCACGGACTGTCTTCTGCATATAACCCCCCGCTTATGACTCCGAGGACGAAAGGCGCATAGGTACGCGGCTTCGAGTCTACCAATACTGATACGGTCTCATGTCCTGCGCTTAGGTATGGCTGGTGTACGATACATCGAGGTGGATGTACAAACGTCGGATGGTGTTGTCCTCAAGTGCTACCTTCTACGACAGGTACTCGTCATTGAGTCTAACGTTGGAGTCTAACCATATGCAAATACCAGACTAAACTGCCTACCGCCCGCGCGCCACAATTATTCTATTCCACGGACGGCTACCATAGTTGGTCCAATACGTTTACGACCTGTGGATATAATCTCTGGCAACTTGGTTCTAACATTTGATGGTCTCGTATCGCGGGCGAGTCCCTTACGTCTCACCAGGTACGGGGCATCGCTTGAAGGCAAACCCTCTGAATGGGGCTCTTCGACGCGACGCGCAGGCAGCGTTGGATTACGTTCTCGCGGACCCTCAGCTGAGCAGTGTTCCCGTGGTAGTAGTACGGCTGCAATCCCTCATCACGTGACTAGACCTTGATATTCTATTAGGTCCTCTATGGACATTCACTGGGCGGAGCAGTAGCAATAGACCTTGCGCGGTAAGGTATGATTCTCCTCCGTGAGTATTGCCACGGGTGTAACGTGCCTACTTCTAGATACACGCCATGATGGTCGAGAACACCTTCCTTTCCATTCCCCGAGTCGCGAAGACCATACCATACCCATCGTGCGATATGTTACCTTTCTCGTACAACAGCAATGGGACTCTCGCTCGTGCCACGCTCGACGTTGATACTCTTCTTGAGTGCAAGCCTAGACCAGGTAGCACCAGAAGCACATACGCTGGGTTTGCGGGATATCGCTGCTGGGCGGGATCCCGAATCAAACGCGGAGCTGCAGGATGTGTTTCATTCGTTCCAGTATGGGGTGGTCATGGTTAGTGGCTTGATGCCAGAGGTTTCATTGTGCTGAAAATATTCATGCAGCGGATACTGGGATACAGCCCATGTATTTTGAGACAATTGACAGGTGCTTGCAAGGGATAACAGTCCGCGAAGTGTAGGGTGCTCTAAAGGGCGCCCTTAACTTCTCCTGGACATATATATGGAGTCTGAACTCTTGGCTTCTAACTCGATACTCGCTGCTTGGCTCATCAGGCAGTTCATGACGATAAGCTGCTGTTCTTTTTAGACGTTTCGTCACTATTTCATGCTAAGTTCAGATGATACCGCGCTCTGACATACGCGTAGTACGGGTCTTCAAGGTCGATGAACACACTCGTCTGTGAGAGCTGCCACCACTTCGATCTGCAGGATACGCCTGACAGTCCGGTCGGGATCAGGTATGCTTCTCCCTGTTGCAAGTACGCGCTTTTATCAAGCTAACTGGGGATGTTTAAGGCCACGTTACGCTAGACTCTGCCTGAATCGGCGTCAACGCACTGATGGCGTACACCCAGGTCTTTGCTTGGCCCATGCCAGGTTCCGACGACAAAGCACTCAGCTACCCGCTCCCAAGATGACTGCGCGCCTTCCTGTGGCGGATTTCGCCAGGGCCTTGCCCTCGTAGAACACCATTATGTAAGTCTATCCTGTTGGCTTCGAACCTCCATCACGCTGCATTTGGCTCCGGGTTGTCTTACAGTCTTGAAACTTCTGTTATCAGACCTGCTTCCTGGATAAACCATGCACGGCAGTGTTGGTTTCCCTCAACAACCTCAATTCCTCTGGGCGGCTTTTCATTGCCATCAGGATGTGCGGTGCTTGGCGCGATTTGGCGGTGCATTTACAGATATCTCAATACATCCGACTGTCGATCACGGTTTACTCTTCTACGGCGAACTGCATAGACGTGATCATATGAATCGACCGCGAATACATTTCGGAAGGATACATAAACCCAAAGCCCCGAAGCTACCCACTCATCATGGCATCCGCGTCTGTCTCAGCAATGACTTATCGTTCAGGTGTGGAGCTTGAGCTTAATCCATTGGACTATGCTTCTTCGTTCGTCACCCTCCATGCCTTTACGTCTTTTCTAACAGTTCTACAGTACTCTCGTGGAACGTGGAGAGCTGCTAGAGGACTGGCGTCTCCGGAGAGACAGGTCTCCAGGACAACGACCTGTTTGGCGATCTTCTTTTCGCTTGATGGTGGTCCATCTTCTGCACGCAACGCTTCTACTTATCAGCATATTTACGCTCATCGTTTCGTTGACACACGGGGAGCGGAAGGTAGAAATTGAAGTTGAAAATGTAAGTCCGCAGTCAACAAGCAAACTACTCTCCACTCACGGTGTTCAGGTCAGCCAAGTCACCAGTACTATTACCATCGTGGTGCAGATTTTCTTCACGGCATCCATTTCACTTTTGTATTTGCTGTCTAGTGCGGTAGCGATCGATGCTGCTATCCGACACCGTGAGCTCCCTATTCCGTAGAAGTATACATCTGACACAGAACTTAGCTCGTTCTATCATTGACCTCGACTATCGGCTTCAAGCCTGGTACGGAGGAGTGGGACCCTCCGTTATGAATGGTCTCTTCCATATGCATCGCTTCAGACAAATTTCGCGCAGTGTCCTCTTCGGTATACCTCTCTACTTCATCGCGGGCGAGATCTTGAAACTGACGTCGTCTAGCGTCCTCGGTGAGTCACACCTACTAGTGCAGGTGGTACATACCTCACAAGGCACTGTTTTTAGGGGTTGAAGTCTACAACATGACAGCGACAAACAATGGTTCGGCATACAATCACCTCGTACCATTCGAGTATCCCAATTTGGTTCACTGGGATCACCAACCACATAATTGTTCCAGCATGAAAGACATAAATACTGATTTCTACAAGATTCAAGACTTGTGGCAGGTGAGTTCACTTCCTATCTATGTTTCCCAACATCCTTAGCTCTGTATGATCAAGGTTTCCACACGAACTCTTCGTCCGGATATCTTCGTTAACGAAACCTCCCATTCCGGGCTCATGGGCAAGTGAGTTGGGTCAGCCTATTTTTGAATGGTCTGACGTCGGTCTGCAGCGTTCTTTACGATATCCCGGATTCGTCTCAACCGTTTGACCAAGGTGCGTAGTGGTACTGCATGTCGGACCATATGTAACCGTTTTCCCAGTCGATGTGAACGGCACAAAGATGCATGTGCACTGTTCACATATCAAGCCGGAGGACAGTCACTTTCAACCTCCGTATGTGGGTGATATCAAGTCGATTGGCACCGATTCTTCCGACGGTTATTATGTGCAATGGCCTTCCAACAATCGCAGTATTGTCGGTGCCTTTGCCAGATTGACCAATCGACCTCCCTACGGGACTCTGAACTCTTCCTTGTTCAATAGTAGTGCACTCTCCCTGGACCTCGATAACGACATCACCTACAACGATAGTCTCCATCTCCTGTTACAGCCGTGGTCTTTCGATGATTTAAATGACGAAGATGGATATAAGGGAGCATCAAACCAGGTCCTCATGGTCGTAGCTGCGCCCGACAGCGACTTATTACTCCATGATGCGACCGGATCGGTCGCGTCTGTCAATGTCACGTCCCTTCTTGTGGCTGACGATTGCCTGAGCGCTTGCAGTAGCAATGAACTCATTGAAAACTCGGCCGAATGTGTGGACTATTTCCGAGACCACACCGAGTGCATCGCTGAGAGCAACACCTGGCATTTTCAAGCACTCGGTTGTACCCTTCGAACAACAAAGGCGAAGCTTTCATTGAATTCCACCGGGTTGCTGGTTGGCGGAAGCTCCTCGCAGGTAAAGCCTTCCGCCGCTCATGCTTGGGATGATTTCTCGGCAGTGTATCCTCGTGATGGGAACGACTTCCTCGCGAACGAATTCCTCGAAATGTTTGTACCCGCCCCTTGCAGTAACGACACAATACACCCCAGCAGGACCGGGACGTCATGTCCGGCATCCTTCTACATATCCTTCAAGCGAACAACTCACTCGCGTTCTTCGAGAACATGTTGGCTAACATGGCTGCCAGCTATCTCTGGAATATATGGCAGCTCTGCGACCAACCGTTCGCTTACGACTGGCCCTACCAACAATGCCAGTCTGTGCCCGAGAATTATACTTCCATGCTGGCTACCACTGCGCAATACCATACACACCAAACACGGGCGAGACTGCAGATCGTCCCATGGAAAGCCGTGGTCACCGTGCTATGCGGTATTGCGCTCTGCGCTTTGGCGTTTCATCTTCTTGGAACAACGACCGATAGCCATGCCGGGGTGCCATTGAGGGAGGCAAGATTCATGGAGACTGCCCGCCTATTAAAGGATTCCGCAATACCTGATATCGTCAGCTTGTCTGCGTCAGGCTTTGATCAGACACCGCTAAGGTAAGGCACCTTCTAGATTACTACTTTCGAGCTCATCGAGTGCCTTCAGATACGTTCGTGTCGGTTCGGAAGAGTTTACGGCCCGCCTAGATACTCGAGTATATGCAAATAATATACAGTCTAGTAGTAGTGCCAAATTGTAGCCTTTACATGCACCGTTATCATCGGCCGTATTCTCTAACGCGTCCAACCCAATATCATGGTCAGCACCACCATAAGCATCGCTCCAAACTATGCTTGCCCTTCAACAGACTAAGCTGCAGCTTCATCGCAAAACTATGGTTCACCGTCACCGGCTTGATCACCTACAACTGCCCCGTAGACGGCTCGCCCCACAACGAGTCACCAGTTCGCTACCTTTTAGTAAGGCGCCACGACATTTTGATCTGCATCTTCGTCGTCCTCGTCGACATCGTATGACAGCAAGACTTGGTCACTTGGAGCATGATAGGCGCGCCGGCCGTGTACTCGTCCTTGACGAGCTCGTCGCTGACATCGAGTGTTGGGTATGAATTCACAAAGATAGCAACATCTTGTTTATATAAATTGAACCTAAGCAACATACATGTACGCCGTAGACAGCTGCGAAAACTACTTCGCTTGTCGTACTCCGACATTTCCAAGATATCATATAGCGACTCGATCCCCACCGCAGTGCAACGCTTGATGACCTACACCAGAATGAGGCTCACGTCCCCGACAACAGAAGGCAGCAAAGGCGTACCTCAAGCTTGAAATGAGGAACCTGTTGGCGCCATCGAGGAGATCAGACGTCCGACTAGAGTTATCATTAACATTGTCACAAAATGTCGTCAAAGGAAAGGCTTGCCTGCGGTGGGTACATTTCCTACAGACGAAGAAGTGCGAACTCAGCGCAAACTAATGGCCACTGCCTGTCGGAACGCCAACAAAGATGTTTCCGTCCGAGTTGCACAAGGCTTGGAAGACCTCAGGTCGTGTTTCAATCTTGTGGCACATCGTGATAGTCGGGCTGCAGATCTGAGAAACGCAGAGTTTGGAGATCGCGACTCGTTGGAGAATTTCTCGGGAAGGTATGAGTGGTTGAACGAACCGATGAGACGAGTCTCCGAATGTAACCATCGGTCAGTGATGGAAACATAGAGGAGTAGACGGACTGGAACACGGACTCGGTTATGGTGACGTTGTGCTCGTCCTCGCAACACCGCTGGCAAAGGACGAACGTGTCACGGAAGAGTATAACCTCTCCATCAACGTGGGGATCAAGAAGCATTCGGCAGCACCATGGACCGTTTCATCCCACTGGAAATCGGGAATAATGGAAAGGTTGGTGCGTAATAAAGAGCGTGTGAGAGGGCCGACAGTCTATATAGCTTGGTAAGCAAAGGTGAAGGGCGGGAAACGCAACGACGCACTGTAACTTTGGGAAGTTGTCAACAAGGCGATGCAAGAATCGTCCAGCATTCACCATGTCAATAAGCTCTCAAATGTCTGGAGGACTCTTATTCAGAAATCAAAGCGATTTCATTCAGATAGGTCGCCCATACTGACCAGGTCAAAGTACTAATACCATGACTGCCATAGAACAATGTCAGAAAGACAATCAAATAGGAAGCAAATGTGCAGCTTACAAACTGCTTGTCTTCTGCTTTACGATTAACATCGGCCGGTACACTCTTGAACTGCCGAGCCAAAGAACCGCACATTAGTCTTGGCCGCCGATTCCTCAAAACTCTCTTTGACCGGGATGGGGAAGCAATCGAGCAGCTTCGCAAGCTCTAGCTTCTCTTCTTGACGAACCTAGGGAACAAATCAGGACGACTTTCCAAAACAAATTTGAAGAAATTTACTGGCAGAAACTTGAACCTGTTTGAGAGCGCAAAGACACGGAACAGTTCGAGCGTCGACGCCAAGGCGATCCCGTCGAAAGTTCCCCAGACATAAGCAACCTGCCTTTTCTGGACCAATCGTTTGACTGGCTTGCTGCCACAGTGCGGCGCCTGAGAGATGTGAACAAAACTAAGCAGACACAAAAAGTACAACTAACACTGTGTACTTACAAGTTTCTGATAGTCGAACTATCCCTAACCGCCGGACAACACTGTCAGGCATAAGCAGCAGTCGCAGTGACCAAGCCAACGATAAGGTGCTTCACATGAAGTATACGGTACACTTCAGTCTGATCAAGGAGCTTTTGTATTATGGCCAACAAACACGAAACTCGATGATCGTGCAGACGGTGTGTGCCGAATTGGAACATAGACCCACATTGATCGAGCTCAACCCGACACTCTATAGTGCGTGTCGAGTTCACGAGACAATACCGCAACTACTAGAGCCGCCCTCACCAGGCTAACCCGGCACTACCCTGTGCTTTAGAAGTCCCACATAAAGTGATAATGAGCATCTTGGTATTACTACTAAGTTAACAGGGTATGAAATATCGAGAAGGATTGATAGTCACGAAAAGACTTGCACATAGACTCGCGAAATCTTTTTACCCATCTTTACTGGTCTGAACACCTTCCTCTTCTTTGACGACAGCCCTTCAACAAACAGCGATTCTTCGACAAAGGGCTCAACCACTTCCTGTTCGAGAAGAGCGCACTCCTCGGGAACAAGCGAGCACCATTGTCTAACAAGTGGGGAAGGCTCTACGACACCGTCCCCTATGAAGTCGGCGGTAAAAGGCGCAGCTGTCTTGCGATGAAGGAGAAACATATCCGCTGAATTACGCCTGGCGTTCTTAATAGCCGCCTTCACATGGGTAGAAGTGGCGCGAGGGATGTGGAGCGATGTGGTAGACGCGGTGAAAGGAGACGAGATGGCAGTAAAGCTTCTGCGCGTCAAGGGACGTATCTCGTTCTTAGTAGTCTTCGCCAGTTTGATAAATGGTTCGCTGAGGGAAGCTGGTATACAGTGAGACTTCGCGCGGTTGAAGTATTAAGGGTAGACTTACCAGCAGACAATCTGCGTTTACGCTTGTTTTCCGGTTCAACCAATGTTGAAACCGAATCAAGTGAGATATCCGACGCCTCCGTTGCCATGGTGTCAACTGACGAGCGCCGCGAACGACGCTGATTGCAGGTAGGCGACGGTGTACGACGAAACTCGGGAGCAGGAGGGCAGAGCGATGGAAACAGCTTATATGCAGCCACAGCGGCAACACTCTAGATCGCAGATCAGAGATGAGTAAACGAGACGCGAAATATGAACGTACGATTGTGACGCCGGCTGAGCTTTGAATGACACCAAGTATGAGTGAGGTGTAGGAGGCACCGGAAGCAGAGTAATAATCTTTGGTCGACATTGTGGTGATGGTTCAATTTTGGCATTACGCACCACTGGGAAGAGGTTTTTATACCAATACCTTCAATGAGACAGTCTCTCTTGATTGACTGGTAGGGCAAAGGGTCTGGCGAATCCTACAACCAAGAGTCTGTAATCCTTAATCTAGAGCCATCCTGTGAAGGTGCATCTCGTCTGTGCTATGCAATACACAGATGATACTACTACGTACTGAGAAGAACAGTTAGCGTACAGTGATTGAATGAGAAAAGTTCAACTTGGACCCACATACAGCGATCGCAGCTCCGTGGAGACTTTCTCGTTAACTCCGATGCAGTGCAAGCTGAGACACCGGAGAGATCTCAGCCCAACGTCGGGATGCAGCCTTCAGAAGCGCGTCTCGTCATAAGGCGAAGCGGTGCAAATATGTTGTTACCTTCGTGGTAAATCAACTTACCAACGCGCCTATATCCTTGTCTCATCCAGGTCTGAACGCGAATTCGTGACGTGTTGACGAACATTGGGCCTGAACAAAAATGATTGAGCAACCAAGCAAATGAAAAGAACATTTGCGCGGACAACAAGCTTCGATAGTACTAAACGATTTGCCACGGCAACGTTTCCGAAATTATGCACGCCGCACTGGTCCTCGCTCGTGTCTTCAACCAGGCAGTTCGACAGATTGGCATTGGAAGAAAACAATCGGCCATTGAAAGTCGGCCAAGTAGCACAGAGGCAGAGGGAACGAGATACGTCAAGATGGCGTACTAGACGCGGAAAATATACCATACACATGAGGCAGACTGGGAAGGGGTTGCATTCGGGTGTATCAGGCGAACGCGCTTGGCAGCTTGTCGAAGTTTTGGCAAGTTGGAGGAGTACGTTCTCAGTGATTAGAATAACATTAGGTCGACGTACCTCCATTAGCACTGAGGGCAGGCTTAAATGTATCCGTCAGGACAGCTTCCACCAGCCTCAGATGACTCTTGCGGATGACCAGTGATGAGGGATGAAAGCAAGCGTTCCGCGGACCGTGTTTACCGCATCATCAACCTTGGCTTCCTACCTCCGACTTCAAGAACTTTTACCACTTTGTAAAGCATGGCAATTTCTGGTCGCCCCATCAGCTTCCTTCCGTCGCTTTCACAAATACCATTTCACGAGATAGTCCTGACTCCTGATATACGAGCTTCCCATTTCTGAAACCAATTTTGGCTACTAGTCCACCGGAGATATCTTCTTTCTCCAGTCCACTGCCAGGATCCACTGTGGACCCAGCTCTGAGTCCTACCGGCGGCATCGCCTCACCGGTTTATAACTGAGACACACAGGATTGATGTCTGGTCTATCACTTCTCAACGATCGAACTCAAACCTAGACACTAGGACGGCTCATGTGCCAAGCCTGTTGTCTGCTAAGTCCCGATTTGGGGTTAGCTAACTCCAAATCCGGGCTTAGCAGCCGACGCTGCCGTGGATAGATACAGTAGTTAGTTCTCACGCGGTGCTTTTTGACTCCAAACGTTCGCGTCGCCTCGTCGTCGCGTAAATTCATTCTCTGTTTTTCGTCTCCATTATGTCCGGCCGCGGTGGTGCCCGCGCTAATGCTGGACGCCCATCAAATGCTTCCAAACTTGCAGCAAGCAAAAGCGACAATAATAAGAGCATCCTCGCCTACCTGAAACCATTGCCCGCCGTTGGATTGCCCGGATCTGGTGGGAAAGGGAAAGGAAAGGAGAGACAGAAGGAGGAAGCCTCATCTATGGCTGGAAATGCAGGTGTGTGTTCATTATGCCAAGCCTCCATTGCCTTACTGACTAGTCACATCTTTTGAATGTAGGGCCTTCTACATCCTCGGCACCTTGTACGCGCACGGACGTCCAAATGATTAATGCGTCCGATGCGCAACTCGATGCGGAATCAACACCCTCAGCAGATGAACTCGACTTCGACGCTTAATTTGGAGCAGACCCGTCCAAAGAAATGTGGGCTGCAGCGTCTACACAGCGCGCGGCTCAAGAAACCAGCATACCCTCCACCTCCCTATACGCTATTCCTACCGCGGCTCATGCTACTTTGGATCTTCCCGCGTCGGCGCGCCTATCTGAAATGGAATGGGCCAACATTCAGCGAGAAGGGCGTAATATCTCCGAGCTTGAAAGGTCTACCGATGCTCGGTCAACGGTAGTCGACGATAGTCTGTTCGATGACGCGGTGGATGAGAGTGATGAAGTTGACGAGTCGGAGGAGCTGGAGAAGGAATCGGACGAGGACCAAGCAAAGACGGGAGTTCTATATGAATATCTGAAAACGGAACACGCAAAGATCCTAAAGGAAATCGACATGAAGAAGCGACCTCAAAATTACATCGATGGGACTTACTGGCGCCGACCACGGGATTCAGTCTTCGCTCTTGAAGACTCACTTCTTAAGACGGGAAGTGTTTCGCCGAACCCACTCTACTTACTGGATATATTTGTTTGGCTTCCACATCTTCTCCCCGGGGCACCCAACATCTTCAGGTGTGAATGCGGAGGACATCTGAATCAACACAGTACGTGCAGTATTCTACTTTTGAATCTATTTCCTCAACTGCTTTTAGGCTATAACGACGATCCAATCGCTCGACGCGTGAAAGGTCTTCACCGCAAATTTTTCCTTTTCACGCGTCGACTGCTCTGTAACAAGCGACGCAAGGCTGGCCCCGGCTGTGGTAAAAGTTTCCAAGGAACAGATGCTTGGATTCTTTCGCAGTTGCCTCGATACCTTCAAAATGATTTTCCGGGTAAGAATATTGAAAACTATCATACTTCTTCAAAGCCGTACTAATGCTTGTACCAGTGTATCTCACTGCCCGCGGGGGAGTCGATAAAAGCTCGATAGCTATTATGCGAACCCTGTATGCTACACGTTTCGACATCAGAAAGCTTTGGCATCATTCCTGTTCCCATGTCTCTCGCATCTCTCTATGAGATGAAGCCTAGTGATCGCTCAGCAGTAGTTGGAACACCCACATATCGTGGATATCCAGTCTACCTGCTCTCACATCTTGTGACTCGTCCAATCAGCCCCTACTCCTATCTCAAGGAACGACAGAAGATGCTTCATGCTGTCCTTCCAATCCATACACGCGCAGAATTCCTTCTATTTACAGAACTCATGGAATCTAACAAGTTCTTCACTCAATCCGGGTCGAAGAGGGCAAACGGATCAGGCCAGATCGTAAACTTCGAAGCGATGGCACGGCACTGGAATGGTCTCGTTCATACTCGCCCGGAAGCATCCGCGATTCAAGATCAAATATTCTATAAACTACCGGAACAGCTCGAACGACATTACAAGACATGGTCACATTACCGCGCAGAGAAGGCAACCATGACATCCAACTCGGCGAGTTTCAAAGCTTTAAGTGCCATATTGAAGGATACGGCTCGCATCTCAGATCTTCCTGATGCTCGGCCACTTCCAAACCCACCGACAGGTAAGCCGGCACACGATTCATTCATGCTGAGTAACAGATACTCATAACTTTTATACTAGCTGCACCAAGTCAACGAGAGAGAGCTGCGATGAAACGAAAACAAATGGATTCACAGAGTGAAGTGCAACTGGAACAAACAGTATCCGCATCCGAAGAGGCGCCATCTGAGTCATCCACTGCGCGACCACTCATCACTCAGCGTCAGCGTGTTGCGTTGGCGCGTGAACAGGGTCCATCCTCGCCATTCTACCCCAGGAATCCAAACCCATTGTTGTACTATCCCACTCTTCATGGCTCAGCCAATCTACCCGGACCGGCATCAACACCGAGTTCGACCACTGTATCTAACATGGTTGCTGACCCATCCACAACGTTAACGGCAGCTTCATCTCCTATTTCGTCGGTATCTGAGTTGACTTTCCCAACAACCCAGCTACGTGGAATACCAGGGTCTTCATCCGAATGGCAACAGCCTGCTTCTGGTGCATCAATCATTGGCGGCTCAGGTCCTCGTGTCCGCACATGTCTTTCATGCAAAGATGCTGGCTGTGCCCATCTTTTCGATTGCAAGGGCAAAGGAGGATACCAGTACTGCCCGTGTGGCCACCCAGCTTCCAAGAAAAGTCGAGGCAAGAAGTAGACAGTGTTCCAACTTGTACCCATACTTACATACTTACATATGTATTCTTGATACCTAAACACATCCATACTACTGAGAAAGCTGTGTTTAAGTACCGCCAACTGAAGAAAGAGTGCACGCTTGCACGTCGCACGCCGAAAGAGAAAATTGCGAGGACCGGGAGTTGATCGGTCATCCAGGAAAGAAAAACGTAGCAGCCGCGCACCGTCTAACGACTGAGCTAAAGGTCTTAGATTGGCTCGCTTTGCGAGCCGTGATAAGTCGCCTTCGGCGACTTTGAATTAACAACAGACTTAGCACATGAGCCTAGGACGGCTCATGTGCCAAGCCTGTTGTCTGCTAAGTCCCGATTTGGGGTTAGCTAACTCCAAATCCGGGCTTAGCAGCCGACGCTGCCGTGGATAGATACAGTAGTTAGTTCTCACGCGGTGCTTTTTGACTCCAAACGTTCGCGTCGCCTCGTCGTCGCGTAAATTCATTCTCTGTTTTTCGTCTCCATTATGTCCGGCCGCGGTGGTGCCCGCGCTAATGCTGGACGCCCATCAAATGCTTCCAAACTTGCAGCAAGCAAAAGCGACAATAATAAGAGCATCCTCGCCTACCTGAAACCATTGCCCGCCGTTGGATTGCCCGGATCTGGTGGGAAAGGGAAAGGAAAGGAGAGACAGAAGGAGGAAGCCTCATCTATGGCTGGAAATGCAGGTGTGTGTTCATTATGCCAAGCCTCCATTGCCTTACTGACTAGTCACATCTTTTGAATGTAGGGCCTTCTACATCCTCGGCACCTTGTACGCGCACGGACGTCCAAATGATTAATGCGTCCGATGCGCAACTCGATGCGGAATCAACACCCTCAGCAGATGAACTCGACTTCGACGCTTAATTTGGAGCAGACCCGTCCAAAGAAATGTGGGCTGCAGCGTCTACACAGCGCGCGGCTCAAGAAACCAGCATACCCTCCACCTCCCTATATGCTATTCCTACCGCGGCTCATGCTACTTTGGATCTTCCCGCGTCGGCGCGCCTATCTGAAATGGAATGGGCCAACATTCAGCGAGAAGGGCGTAATATCTCCGAGCTTGAAAGGTCTACCGATGCTCGGTCAACGGTAGTCGACGATAGTCTGTTCGATGACGCGGTGGATGAGAGTGATGAAGTTGACGAGTCGGAGGAGCTGGAGAAGGAATCGGACGAGGACCAAGCAAAGACGGGAGTTCTATATGAATATCTGAAAACGGAACACGCAAAGATCCTAAAGGAAATCGACATGAAGAAGCGACCTCAAAATTACATCGATGGGACTTACTGGCGCCGACCACGGGATTCAGTCTTCGCTCTTGAAGACTCACTTCTTAAGACGGGAAGTGTTTCGCCGAACCCACTCTACTTACTGGATATATTTGTTTGGCTTCCACATCTTCTCCCCGGGGCACCCAACATCTTCAGGTGTGAATGCGGAGGACATCTGAATCAACACAGTACGTGCAGTATTCTACTTTTGAATCTATTTCCTCAACTGCTTTTAGGCTATAACGACGATCCAATCGCTCGACGCGTGAAAGGTCTTCACCGCAAATTTTTCCTTTTCACGCGTCGACTGCTCTGTAACAAGCGACGCAAGGCTGGCCCCGGCTGTGGTAAAAGTTTCCAAGGAACAGATGCTTGGATTCTTTCGCAGTTGCCTCGATACCTTCAAAATGATTTTCCGGGTAAGAATATTGAAAACTATCATACTTCTTCAAAGCCGTACTAATGCTTGTACCAGTGTATCTCACTGCCCGCGGGGGAGTCGATAAAAGCTCGATAGCTATTATGCGAACCCTGTATGCTACACGTTTCGACATCAGAAAGCTTTGGCATCATTCCTGTTCCCATGTCTCTCGCATCTCTCTATGAGATGAAGCCTAGTGATCGCTCAGCAGTAGTTGGAACACCCACATATCGTGGATATCCAGTCTACCTGCTCTCACATCTTGTGACTCGTCCAATCAGCCCCTACTCCTATCTCAAGGAACGACAGAAGATGCTTCATGCTGTCCTTCCAATCCATACACGCGCAGAATTCCTTCTATTTACAGAACTCATGGAATCTAACAAGTTCTTCACTCAATCCGGGTCGAAGAGGGCAAACGGATCAGGCCAGATCGTAAACTTCGAAGCGATGGCACGGCACTGGAATGGTCTCGTTCATACTCGCCCGGAAGCATCCGCGATTCAAGATCAAATATTCTATAAACTACCGGAACAGCTCGAACGACATTACAAGACATGGTCACATTACCGCGCAGAGAAGGCAACCATGACATCCAACTCGGCGAGTTTCAAAGCTTTAAGTGCCATATTGAAGGATACGGCTCGCATCTCAGATCTTCCTGATGCTCGGCCACTTCCAAACCCACCGACAGGTAAGCCGGCACACGATTCATTCATGCTGAGTAACAGATACTCATAACTTTTATACTAGCTGCACCAAGTCAACGAGAGAGAGCTGCGATGAAACGAAAACAAATGGATTCACAGAGTGAAGTGCAACTGGAACAAACAGTATCCGCATCCGAAGAGGCGCCATCTGAGTCATCCACTGCGCGACCACTCATCACTCAGCGTCAGCGTGTTGCGTTGGCGCGTGAACAGGGTCCATCCTCGCCATTCTACCCCAGGAATCCAAACCCATTGTTGTACTATCCCACTCTTCATGGCTCAGCCAATCTACCCGGACCGGCATCAACACCGAGTTCGACCACTGTATCTAACATGGTTGCTGACCCATCCACAACGTTAACGGCAGCTTCATCTCCTATTTCGTCGGTATCTGAGTTGACTTTCCCAACAACCCAGCTACGTGGAATACCAGGGTCTTCATCCGAATGGCAACAGCCTGCTTCTGGTGCATCAATCATTGGCGGCTCAGGTCCTCGTGTCCGCACATGTCTTTCATGCAAAGATGCTGGCTGTGCCCATCTTTTCGATTGCAAGGGCAAAGGAGGATACCAGTACTGCCCGTGTGGCCACCCAGCTTCCAAGAAAAGTCGAGGCAAGAAGTAGACAGTGTTCCAACTTGTACCCATACTTACATACTTACATATGTATTCTTGATACCTAAACACATCCATACTACTGAGAAAGCTGTGTTTAAGTACCGCCAACTGAAGAAAGAGTGCACGCTTGCACGTCGCACGCCGAAAGAGAAAATTGCGAGGACCGGGAGTTGATCGGTCATCCAGGAAAGAAAAACGTAGCAGCCGCACACCGTCTAACGACTGAGCTAAAGGTCTTAGATTGGCTCGCTTTGCGAGCCGTGATAAGTCGCCTTCGGCGACTTTGAATTAACAACAGACTTAGCACATGAGCCACTAGGACTACTATATAAACCTAGTCGCGAAGGTGAGTTATTCCTAAACCCACTCGTTCTCGCAACTCCTATTTACAATGGTTCTCATCAACAACAGTGTCGATGCCGAAGCCTTCTCCCCCCCTCCCATCGGCCCCATCCCCGCCCGCTACGGCCAACTACTCCGCGGCATCCCCAACACCGAACCACGCGCACCCCATTCATACATGCAGCACTCTGTCTTTGGGGATGAGCCCTTCGACTTCCGGGCTATCGATCCCTGCACCGTCGAGCAGCCCATTGGGCCTCTAGAGACCGCCCCAGGAGTTCTGGCACCTACCGCAGCTACCGGTTGACCGGCCCCTAAGCCTTCATCACAACCTGCCGCCGAATCTTGGGATCACTTCCTCTACCGCCTTGCGCTTGCGACGACCAAGAATGTTGGCGCACGCCCCAACCAAATCAGCGATTTCCCTCCCGACTACCCACCGCGGTCTGTGGAACCTGATTACTCCCATCTCGTGTCGAAGAGAGATTCAGTGGAGACTTTACATCCGCAGTCGAAATCTACGGCTGTCGCTAGTGATGCGCCACCTTCGACAGTAGAGGAGATTTCTTTCTCCGCTATCCCAATGGCTTCGCAGAGGCAGTGTTCAAACGTCGTCGAAGTACGCAAGGCACGTCCGTCCTCAGTGAAGATTGCCCCAGCGACGAAATCGGCTCCGCTGTTGGGTAGCATCAGTGGACCAATACGATCTACTAGATGAACTGCTCGTGGCAGGTATGTGTGCATTTTCACTGTGTCGTCTTCTTTTTACTCACCATACACTCCAGGTTCGCTAATACACTTCGAAGATTCAAAGGTTTTGCCACTGGCAAATATCCTTCAGAGCGCCTTTCCATTTCGCAGTATTGATAATAACGATCAGTTTGCTTGCTTTCACATCTTTTGGACCTTGTATATATACCCTTGGACGTTGTTTACTATATCGCGGATATTATACTAATAACACGAACTTTTCAAACTCAATTGGCTGTAGTGCAAGCAATACAACAACAACAACAACAACAACAAATACCGAAGTCAGTTCCTAATTTTGGCCGCGGATTCGCGGCATCTCAACATCTCAGTACAGCTGTTGTTAGAAAACGAGAGTGACGTGTCGATGAACGGCTGAGTTGGGAAGTTGGCGGGACTGCTGAGGTACGGAAAACCCGCAAATTCAAAACCAAGTTTCTGAACGGATTTGCATGATTCTTGGGTCCATCAGGCTTGCATTTACGAGCTCTTTCTGCCTCTGGTCTCACATTTCCTCTTACATCACCACAGCAATTTCTAACTTTTGACCCCCTTTTTGAATCTCATTTTTCTTGTGCTCTTCATAGAGCTTGCATGGCTTCATGGTACAAATGAGCTCTCAATTAATGGTACTCAACATACACAAAAAGATCTGAGTGGCTATGGCCGCTACCCGGCTCAAAACGGCAATCATCAAGGCGGTCGCTATATTTTGGCCGTCACTGTATACTGTAGTGTTTCGACCGCAAATTCACATAACGGGTCACGGGGGTCTTTGAAGTGAAGCTATATATACATCATAACGGGTCACGGACCACTTTGGTCAGGCACGAGCCTCCAAATAAGGAAATTTCAGGTCCCGCTATAAGCGGAACTGTCCAAAAAAGGCAATTTAAGGGTCTGTGAAGCTGTTCGCTGTAACTTCAGACCATAATGGGTCACAGGCTGTGAAGTTACGGTCGAAACACTACAGTATACCATAAATACCAACTGCATGAAAACAAAGACAGTCGGGATACCTACGCTACACTGAATACTCGTAGGAGAGTACCTATCTATTAGCGCTAACTGCGTTGTTGTATGATACAGTATCGTTACAGAGTATTCAATATTAATGACCATGACGAGGAGGGGGAACAATACGTAGGAGTAACTAAAATCGTAGAAATTCAGAGTATCTCGCGCGAGACAGACTAGAATTCTTGAACTTGGCAGTGCCGGGGCAATGATGATGATGATTCGTTTCGGCCCTAGAGACTAGTCCACCATGTATTCAATAGGCGCTGCGCCTCCTGCCCATGTAGACAGCACCCTCCATGTACTCCATGACCGATGTGTCGATGGCACCTTTGACAGGCAAATCATAGTTCGCGCTATCAGGCGAGGGCTCGGAGGATGAGGGGTTGGAGGTAGGGATGTGCGCTGTACCGTATATACGGTCCATACGGTACGGTGTACGGGTTATGGGACACATACCATGAGCGCGTTAGACATCCACCCTACGGCACGGTCACGGTTTGGGTGCATGCCCGTTGCGGTGCTTGGATATGGCCGTGGACGGCCGTATACGGTATCTCTAATTAATCAAAACAATGCTCAGTATCCATGACGAAGTGCGCGCAGCATCACATTTTGAATATGAACAGTGGCAAGGCATGGTCGGTGTTGCCATTTTGCGAGAATAACCGCGTGGTACGATTACTTTCCCACAGACCCTCTTTTGGATGCAACATTCATCTCAAAGGCTGCAGCTACGCCAAACCAGCCGATTCTTGCCCCGGAACACATTTATAGCGTCAGAAAATATTAGTATTATACTTTCAGCGCCAAGCACAATCCAAAGACGCGCTAAGTCGCGTCTCGATTCCATTCAGATTCCGTCTTGGTAACTTACAACACTTTTGGTCTAGTTCGCTTATGAATAGCTCCCTTATTTTTTTCTGGAGCACATAATTTCCACTGTAATGGTACCCAATTATTGCTCTTGAATTTTCTGTAGGTTCTGCGGTCGCCGTTGAACACATTTTGTTGAGTAGTCGCGACACAGTGTCAATGCGACAATCAAATCTCAAGGCTGACACGATTAGGACCTTGATGCTGATCAAGCATCGCCTTCAACACCTGATAGTCCCGTTGATCCCCCCTAATTAGGTACCATACTATGATCACAGTGTGACACCTAATTAGGCCGACTTGACCGTAACGCGCGGTCAAGCACTAGTTAGCCTTTAATTGCTACTACTACTACTTGCAATAAAATTATTCTAAAGACTTCTGGCGGGTAAGAGGCGGGTACGCGCAGCCGTCCATTCCCAATCGAGAATGAACCTTGCTTAAACTTTTCCACTGGCTCGTCATCACTCGGATGACACACCCGCCTCCATCACCTGCCAAATCGGGCAGGAGCTCATCATCCCGCCGCCCCCGCTCATTGTCAGACTCAAAGTTGGCAGTATAAATAAAAATAAAAATAATACAATACATTGACAGTAAATATAATGCACAATTAATCGTCACTTACGATTTGAAGCAGCTCAAACTGACGTGCAAACTCTGCATTGTAATCGGGTGCCTCCACCTCAGCGGCATTGTTGCCGGCGTTGTCATCGTCCTCCGGACTGATACCTCCCTCAGGCATATCCATAACCGCCTCTGTCTCTGCGGCGGCCTCACCGCCCACGACCCCGATGCTCATTTCCGCCCTCAACCGAATTCCTGGCAGAATCGTACCTGTAAACCCAGCCATCCTTGAAAGCTTGGTTAGGCGCGCCAGGTGTTGTGCATTGAACCTCAACTTCGACCGCCGATAGATGTCAATTTGGACGGCAATACGAACATCCTTCGCCTCCCACTCCACCCGCTTCGCCTCGAGATATTCATCCTCGTCGCAGATGAACGTTATGAGTCGGCGGATCTCAATGTTCAACTGCACAATCTCCTCCCTCGCCCGCTCCATCTTGAAGTACTGGTCCATCAGGAGGCGACCCCATGGTGTTGTCCAAGGTTTACCACGTATGTCGGTTCGCGATTCTCGCAGAAGGTTGAAGTCTGACAGAAAAGCATACTCAACGACCTGATTCCAGAGTAGTGTAGGCTTTGGAGGCGTGAACGCCATGGCGGCGGTATTGTACTTGTCAAGCGCAGTGCTGATTGCATGCAATCGCGCCTTCAGTGCGCCGGCAATGTGTTTACGCAGTTTGTAGCCTTGAAGGCAGTCAGTACGCAAATAAAACAAAACTAATGCTCACCTGTTTGCAATTGATTCATTGTCGTCAACTCGAACAGCCGTGCAATCACCAGGCTCTCCAACATGTCCAGCGCCCTTTGATATACACGCCCCTTCAACAACGTGGAGGTCGCAATCCACTCAGGGCAATCTGGCGTCCATCTAGTTGTGATAGCAAGGTGTTCCTGTAAGAGATGTACGTTGTTGATAGCGCGATCCAGCTTCTTGCCCGTATTACGCTGCGCCGTCTCGATAGAACACGTATCATCTTGGTTGTGTATGGTTTCAGCAGTGACATTCCGGAAGTGGTCCTGCGCTCGCCCAAGCTGCGCCGTCAGCTGCATCATCAGCTGAAGCTTCTGTAGATATTCCATATGAAGAGATTCCTCTGGAGGCTTGCGCTTGAGTGCGAGAAGGTGGGTTCACTCTTCCTGCAGCCACATCTTGAAGACGCCGTAGTCGGTAAGCCCCTTGGACTGCATGCTGGCGTCAAGTGTCGTCTTTCCCCCAAGAATGTCCAGAGCCTGTACATAGTTGTTAACCAAGAACTTGCCTGAATAAACATTAGCTAACACCGTTCACAAAGCTCTATTAACTCACTCAGTTGCTTGTATGTATCCACATCCTTACGACGGAAGACTTGGCTGATTAGTCGTCGTCGATGCACTGTGCTCGTATATCGTGTAACCCCAGCCAGCGCGTTCGTCCGTGAGAAGAATCTCTCGCATCCTTCAAGATCTTCGAGGCCCACACCATCTCGATAAGTTGTCAGGTTGGCTGTCTGGCAAAGTCGGTTGTGGGCGTGGCCGTGGAATAGTCCAACGAGTGAGGTATACTTGAGCTTCTCGGCTAGCTCACCTAGGGGACTGCGACTCAGAGTGGTGCCAAACTTGCATCCGATGTCGTATCCGCCCCGTAATGACGTGTCGAGGACCTCTAGTAGATGCTCAACAATGGCAAGAGGATATTTCGCACTATTGAATGTTATTAGCAGGCAACATGCAGTTGCAAAATCCAACTTACAGCTCCCCACTTCGTATCATGTCGGCCGCGACCAGGACAAAACCATGACGGCACAGCGCCAGGAAGATCCCCGTCTCCTCAAAGATGCCCCACATGCGAGCCGTGAACTGGTTCTTCATATTCTCCCAGCGCTCTTCGCATAGATTAGAGTTTGAGCTGCTTCAAATCGTAAGTGACGATTAATTGTGCATTATATTTACTGTCAATGTATTGTATTATTTTTATTTTTATTTATACTGCCAACTTTGAGTCTGACAATGAGCGGGGGCGGCGGGATGATGAGCTCCTGCCCGATTTGGCAGGTGATGGAGGCGGGTGTGTCATCCGAGTGATGACGAGCCAGTGGAAAAGTTTAAGCAAGGTTCATTCTCGATTGGGAATGGACGGCTGCGCGTACCCGCCTCTTACCCGCCAGAAGTCTTTAGAATAATTTTATTGCAAGTAGTAGTAGTAGCAATTAAAGGCTAACTAGTGCTTGACCGCGCGTTACGGTCAAGTCGGCCTAATTAGGTGTCACACTGTGATCATAGTATGGTACCTAATTAGGGGGGATCAACGGGACTATCAGGTGTTGAAGGCGATGCTTGATCAGCATCAAGGTCCTAATCGTGTCAGCCTTGAGATTTGATTGTCGCATTGACACTGTGTCGCGACTACTCAACAAAATGTGTTCAACGGCGACCGCAGAACCTACAGAAAATTCAAGAGCAATAATTGGGTACCATTACAGTGGAAATTATGTGCTCCAGAAAAAAATAAGGGAGCTATTCATAAGCGAACTAGACCAAAAGTGTTGTAAGTTACCAAGACGGAATCTGAATGGAATCGAGACGCGACTTAGCGCGTCTTTGGATTGTGCTTGGCGCTGAAAGTATAATACTAATATTTTCTGACGCTATAAATGTGTTCCGGGGCAAGAATCGGCTGGTTTGGCGTAGCTGCAGCCTTTGAGATGAATGTTGCATCCAAAAGAGGGTCTGTGGGAAAGTAATCGTACCACGCGGTTATTCTCGCAAAATGGCAACACCGACCATGCCTTGCCACTGTTCATATTCAAAATGTGATGCTGCGCGCACTTCGTCATGGATACTGAGCATTGTTTTGATTAATTAGAGATACCGTATACGGCCGTCCACGGCCATATCCAAGCACCGCAACGGGCATGCACCCAAACCGTGACCGTGCCGTAGGGTGGATGTCTAACGCGCTCATGGTATGTGTCCCATAACCCGTACACCGTACCGTATGGACCGTATATACGGTACAGCGCACATCCCTACCTCCAACCCCTCATCCTCCGAGCCCTCGCCTGATAGCGCGAACTATGATTTGCCTGTCAAAGGTGCCATCGACACATCGGTCATGGAGTACATGGAGGGTGCTGTCTACATGGGCAGGAGGCGCAGCGCCTATTGAATACATGGTGGACTAGTCTCTAGGGCCGAAACGAATCATCATCATCATTGCCCCGGCACTGCCAAGTTCAAGAATTCTAGTCTGTCTCGCGCGAGATACTCTGAATTTCTACGATTTTAGTTACTCCTACGTATTGTTCCCCCCTCCTCGTCATGGTCATTAATATTGAATACTCTGTAACGATACTGTATCATACAACAACGCAGTTAGCGCTAATAGATAGGTACTCTCCTACGAGTATTCAGTGTAGCGTAGGTATCCCGACTGTCTTTGTTTTCATGCAGTTGGTATTTATGGTATACTGTAGTGTTTCGACCGTAACTTCACAGCCTGTGACCCATTATGGTCTGAAGTTACAGCGAACAGCTTCACAGACCCTTAAATTGCCTTTTTTGGACAGTTCCGCTTATAGCGGGACCTGAAATTTCCTTATTTGGAGGCTCGTGCCTGACCAAAGTGGTCCGTGACCCGTTATGATGTATATATAGCTTCACTTCAAAGACCCCCGTGACCCGTTATGTGAATTTGCGGTCGAAACACTACAGTATACAGTGACGGCCAAAATATAGCGACCGCCTTGATGATTGCCGTTTTGAGCCGGGTAGCGGCCATAGCCACTCAGATCTTTTTGTGTATGTTGAGTACCATTAATTGAGAGCTCATTTGTACCATGAAGCCATGCAAGCTCTATGAAGAGCACAAGAAAAATGAGATTCAAAAAGGGGGTCAAAAGTTAGAAATTGCTGTGGTGATGTAAGAGGAAATGTGAGACCAGAGGCAGAAAGAGCTCGTAAATGCAAGCCTGATGGACCCAAGAATCATGCAAATCCGTTCAGAAACTTGGTTTTGAATTTGCGGGTTTTCCGTACCTCAGCAGTCCCGCCAACTTCCCAACTCAGCCGTTCATCGACACGTCACTCTCGTTTTCTAACAACAGCTGTACTGAGATGTCGAGATGCCGCGAATCCGCGGCCAAAATTAGGAACTGACTTCGGTATTTGTTGTTGTTGTTGTTGTTGTTGTATTGCTTGCACTACAGCCAATTGAGTTTGAAAAGTTCGTGTTATTAGTATAATATCCGCGATATAGTAAACAACGTCCAAGGGTATATATACAAGGTCCAAAAGATGTGAAAGCAAGCAAACTGATCGTTATTATCAATACTGCGAAATGGAAAGGCGCTCTGAAGGATATTTGCCAGTGGCAAAACCTTTGAATCTTCGAAGTGTATTAGCGAACCTGGAGTGTATGGTGAGTAAAAAGAAGACGACACAGTGAAAATGCACACATACCTGCCACGAGCAGTTCGTCTAGTAGATCGTATTGGTCCACTGATGCTACCCAACAGCGGAGCCGATTTCGTCGCTGGGGCAATCTTCACTGAGGACGGACGTGCCTTGCGTACTTCGACGACGTTTGAACACTGCCTCTGCGAAGCCATTGGGATAGCGGAGAAAGAAATCTCCTCTACTGTCGAAGGTGGCGCATCACTAGCGACAGCCGTAGATTTCGACTGCGGATGTAAAGTCTCCACTGAATCTCTCTTCGACACGAGATGGGAGTAATCAGGTTCCACAGACCGCGGTGGGTAGTCGGGAGGGAAATCGCTGATTTGGTTGGGGCGTGCGCCAACATTCTTGGTCGTCGCAAGCGCAAGGCGGTAGAGGAAGTGATCCCAAGATTCGGCGGCAGGTTGCGATGAAGGCTTAGGGGCCGGTCGACCGGTAGCTGCGGTAGGTGCCAGAACTCCTGGGGCGGTCTCTAGAGGCCCAATGGGCTGCTCGACGGTGCAGGGATCGATAGCCCGGAAGTCGAAGGGCTCATCCCCAAAGACAGAGCGCTGCATGTATGAATGGGGTGCGCGTGGTTCGGTGTTGGGGATGCCGCGGAGTAGTTGGCCGTAGCGGGCGGGGATGGGGCCGATGGGAGGGGGGGAGAAGGCTTCGGCATCGACACTGTTGTTGATGAGAACCATTGTAAATAGGAGTTGCGAGAACGAGTGGGTTTAGGAATAACTCACCTTCGCGACTAGGTTTATATAGTAGTCCTAGTGTCTAGGTTTGAGTTCGATCGTTGAGAAGTGATAGACCAGACATCAATCCTGTGTGTCTCAGTTATAAACCGGTGAGGCGATGCCGCCGGTAGGACTCAGAGCTGGGTCCACAGTGGATCCTGGCAGTGGACTGGAGAAAGAAGATATCTCCGGTGGACTAGTAGCCAAAATTGGTTTCAGAAATGGGAAGCTCGTATATCAGGAGTCAGGACTATCTCGTGAAATGGTATTTGTGAAAGCGACGGAAGGAAGCTGATGGGGCGACCAGAAATTGCCATGCTTTACAAAGTGGTAAAAGTTCTTGAAGTCGGAGGTAGGAAGCCAAGGTTGATGATGCGGTAAACACGGTCCGCGGAACGCTTGCTTTCATCCCTCATCACTGGTCATCCGCAAGAGTCATCTGAGGCTGGTGGAAGCTGTCCTGACGGATACATTTAAGCCTGCCCTCAGTGCTAATGGAGGTACGTCGACCTAATGTTATTCTAATCACTGAGAACGTACTCCTCCAACTTGCCAAAACTTCGACAAGCTGCCAAGCGCGTTCGCCTGATACACCCGAATGCAACCCCTTCCCAGTCTGCCTCATGTGTATGGTATATTTTCCGCGTCTAGTACGCCATCTTGACGTATCTCGTTCCCTCTGCCTCTGTGCTACTTGGCCGACTTTCAATGGCCGATTGTTTTCTTCCAATGCCAATCTGTCGAACTGCCTGGTTGAAGACACGAGCGAGGACCAGTGCGGCGTGCATAATTTCGGAAACGTTGCCGTGGCAAATCGTTTAGTACTATCGAAGCTTGTTGTCCGCGCAAATGTTCTTTTCATTTGCTTGGTTCCTCAATCATTTTTGTTCAGGCCCAATGTTCGTCAACACGTCACGAATTCGCGTTCAGACCTGGATGAGACAAGGATATAGGCGCGTTGGTAAGTTGATTTACCACGAAGGTAACAACATATTTGCACCGCTTCGCCTTATGACGAGACGCGCTTCTGAAGGCTGCATCCCGACGTTGGGCTGAGATCTCTCCGGTGTCTCAGCTTGCACTGCATCGGAGTTAACGAGAAAGTCTCCACGGAGCTGCGATCGCTGTATGTGGGTCCAAGTTGAACTTTTCTCATTCAATCACTGTACGCTAACTGTTCTTCTCAGTACGTAGTAGTATCATCTGTGTATTGCATAGCACAGACGAGATGCACCTTCACAGGATGGCTCTAGATTAAGGATTACAGACTCTTGGTTGTAGGATTCGCCAGACCCTTTGCCCTACCAGTCAATCAAGAGAGACTGTCTCATTGAAGGTATTGGTATAAAAACCTCTTCCCAGTGGTGCGTAATGCCAAAATTGAACCATCACCACAATGTCGACCAAAGATTATTACTCTGCTTCCGGTGCCTCCTACACCTCACTCATACTTGGTGTCATTCAAAGCTCAGCCGGCGTCACAATCGTACGTTCATATTTCGCGTCTCGTTTACTCATCTCTGATCTGCGATCTAGAGTGTTGCCGCTGTGGCTGCATATAAGCTGTTTCCATCGCTCTGCCCTCCTGCTCCCGAGTTTCGTCGTACACCGTCGCCTACCTGCAATCAGCGTCGTTCGCGGCGCTCGTCAGTTGACACCATGGCAACGGAGGCGTCGGATATCTCACTTGATTCGGTTTCAACATTGGTTGAACCGGAAAACAAGCGTAAACGCAGATTGTCTGCTGGTAAGTCTACCCTTAATACTTCAACCGCGCGAAGTCTCACTGTATACCAGCTTCCCTCAGCGAACCATTTATCAAACTGGCGAAGACTACTAAGAACGAGATACGTCCCTTGACGCGCAGAAGCTTTACTGCCATCTCGTCTCCTTTCACCGCGTCTACCACATCGCTCCACATCCCTCGCGCCACTTCTACCCATGTGAAGGCGGCTATTAAGAACGCCAGGCGTAATTCAGCGGATATGTTTCTCCTTCATCGCAAGACAGCTGCGCCTTTTACCGCCGACTTCATAGGGGACGGTGTCGTAGAGCCTTCCCCACTTGTTAGACAATGGTGCTCGCTTGTTCCCGAGGAGTGCGCTCTTCTCGAACAGGAAGTGGTTGAGCCCTTTGTCGAAGAATCGCTGTTTGTTGAAGGGCTGTCGTCAAAGAAGAGGAAGGTGTTCAGACCAGTAAAGATGGGTAAAAAGATTTCGCGAGTCTATGTGCAAGTCTTTTCGTGACTATCAATCCTTCTCGATATTTCATACCCTGTTAACTTAGTAGTAATACCAAGATGCTCATTATCACTTTATGTGGGACTTCTAAAGCACAGGGTAGTGCCGGGTTAGCCTGGTGAGGCGGCTCTAGTAGTTGCGGTATTGTCTCGTGAACTCGACACGCACTATAGAGTGTCGGGTTGAGCTCGATCAATGTGGGTCTATGTTCCAATTCGGCACACACCGTCTGCACGATCATCGAGTTTCGTGTTTGTTGGCCATAATACAAAAGCTCCTTGATCAGACTGAAGTGTACCGTATACTTCATGTGAAGCACCTTATCGTTGGCTTGGTCACTGCGACTGCTGCTTATGCCTGACAGTGTTGTCCGGCGGTTAGGGATAGTTCGACTATCAGAAACTTGTAAGTACACAGTGTTAGTTGTACTTTTTGTGTCTGCTTAGTTTTGTTCACATCTCTCAGGCGCCGCACTGTGGCAGCAAGCCAGTCAAACGATTGGTCCAGAAAAGGCAGGTTGCTTATGTCTGGGGAACTTTCGACGGGATCGCCTTGGCGTCGACGCTCGAACTGTTCCGTGTCTTTGCGCTCTCAAACAGGTTCAAGTTTCTGCCAGTAAATTTCTTCAAATTTGTTTTGGAAAGTCGTCCTGATTTGTTCCCTAGGTTCGTCAAGAAGAGAAGCTAGAGCTTGCGAAGCTGCTCGATTGCTTCCCCATCCCGGTCAAAGAGAGTTTTGAGGAATCGGCGGCCAAGACTAATGTGCGGTTCTTTGGCTCGGCAGTTCAAGAGTGTACCGGCCGATGTTAATCGTAAAGCAGAAGACAAGCAGTTTGTAAGCTGCACATTTGCTTCCTATTTGATTGTCTTTCTGACATTGTTCTATGGCAGTCATGGTATTAGTACTTTGACCTGGTCAGTATGGGCGACCTATCTGAATGAAATCGCTTTGATTTCTGAATAAGAGTCCTCCAGACATTTGAGAGCTTATTGACATGGTGAATGCTGGACGATTCTTGCATCGCCTTGTTGACAACTTCCCAAAGTTACAGTGCGTCGTTGCGTTTCCCGCCCTTCACCTTTGCTTACCAAGCTATATAGACTGTCGGCCCTCTCACACGCTCTTTATTACGCACCAACCTTTCCATTATTCCCGATTTCCAGTGGGATGAAACGGTCCATGGTGCTGCCGAATGCTTCTTGATCCCCACGTTGATGGAGAGGTTATACTCTTCCGTGACACGTTCGTCCTTTGCCAGCGGTGTTGCGAGGACGAGCACAACGTCACCATAACCGAGTCCGTGTTCCAGTCCGTCTACTCCTCTATGTTTCCATCACTGACCGATGGTTACATTCGGAGACTCGTCTCATCGGTTCGTTCAACCACTCATACCTTCCCGAGAAATTCTCCAACGAGTCGCGATCTCCAAACTCTGCGTTTCTCAGATCTGCAGCCCGACTATCACGATGTGCCACAAGATTGAAACACGACCTGAGGTCTTCCAAGCCTTGTGCAACTCGGACGGAAACATCTTTGTTGGCGTTCCGACAGGCAGTGGCCATTAGTTTGCGCTGAGTTCGCACTTCTTCGTCTGTAGGAAATGTACCCACCGCAGGCAAGCCTTTCCTTTGACGACATTTTGTGACAATGTTAATGATAACTCTAGTCGGACGTCTGATCTCCTCGATGGCGCCAACAGGTTCCTCATTTCAAGCTTGAGGTACGCCTTTGCTGCCTTCTGTTGTCGGGGACGTGAGCCTCATTCTGGTGTAGGTCATCAAGCGTTGCACTGCGGTGGGGATCGAGTCGCTATATGATATCTTGGAAATGTCGGAGTACGACAAGCGAAGTAGTTTTCGCAGCTGTCTACGGCGTACATGTATGTTGCTTAGGTTCAATTTATATAAACAAGATGTTGCTATCTTTGTGAATTCATACCCAACACTCGATGTCAGCGACGAGCTCGTCAAGGACGAGTACACGGCCGGCGCGCCTATCATGCTCCAAGTGACCAAGTCTTGCTGTCATACGATGTCGACGAGGACGACGAAGATGCAGATCAAAATGTCGTGGCGCCTTACTAAAAGGTAGCGAACTGGTGACTCGTTGTGGGGCGAGCCGTCTACGGGGCAGTTGTAGGTGATCAAGCCGGTGACGGTGAACCATAGTTTTGCGATGAAGCTGCAGCTTAGTCTGTTGAAGGGCAAGCATAGTTTGGAGCGATGCTTATGGTGGTGCTGACCATGATATTGGGTTGGACGCGTTAGAGAATACGGCCGATGATAACGGTGCATGTAAAGGCTACAATTTGGCACTACTACTAGACTGTATATTATTTGCATATACTCGAGTATCTAGGCGGGCCGTAAACTCTTCCGAACCGACACGAACGTATCTGAAGGCACTCGATGAGCTCGAAAGTAGTAATCTAGAAGGTGCCTTACCTTAGCGGTGTCTGATCAAAGCCTGACGCAGACAAGCTGACGATATCAGGTATTGCGGAATCCTTTAATAGGCGGGCAGTCTCCATGAATCTTGCCTCCCGCAATGGTACACCAGCACGGCTATCGGTCGTTGTTCCAAGAAGATAGAACGCCAATGCGCAGAGCGCTATACCGCATAGCACGGTGACCACCGCTTTCCATTGGACGATCTGCAGTCTCGCCCGTGTTTGGTGTGTATAGTATTGTGCAGCGGTAGCCAGCGTGGAGGTATAGTTCTCGGGAACAGACTGGCATTGTTGGTAGGGCCAATCGTAAGCGAACGGTTGGTCGCAGAGCTGCCATATATTCCAGAGATAGCTGGCAGTCATGTTAGCCAACATGTTCTCGAAGAACGCGAGTGAGTGATTCGCTTGAAGGATATGAAGAAGGATGCCAGACATGACGTTCCGGTCCTGCTGGGATGTATTATCGTCGTTACTGCAAGGGGCGGGTACAAACATTTCGAGGAATTCGTTCGCGAGGAAGTCGTTCCCATCACGAGGATACACTGCCGAGAAATCATCCCAAGCATGAGCGGCGGAAGGCTCTAATTGAGAGCTTCCATCAACCAGCACCCCGGTGGAATTGAATGAAAGCTTCGCCTTTGTTGTTCGAAGAGTACAACCGAGTGCTTGAAAATGCCAGGTGTTGCTCTCAGCGATGCACTCGGTGTGGTCTCGGAAGTAGTCCACACATTCGGCAGAAGCGTCATCGAGTTGGTTGCTACTGCAAGCGCTCAGACAATCGTCAGCCGCAAGAAGGGACGTGACATTGACAGACGCAACCGATCCAGTTGCGTCATGGAGTAACAAGTCTCTGTCGGGCGTAGCTACAACCATGAGGACTTGGTTCGATGCTCCCTTATATCCATCTTCAGCATGCCAATCATCGAAAGACCAAGGCTGCAACAAGAGATCGAAACTATTGTTGTAGATTTCGACATCGAAGAGCAGGGGACTCAGAAGTGTACTATTGAACAAGGAAGAGTTCAGAGTTCCATAGGGAGGTCGATTGCTCAAGCTGACAAAGTGAGCGAACTCAGTGTGATTGTTGGGAGGCCATCGAACATAATAGTTGTCGGAAGAACCATTGACCATATCACCCGGAGGGCTAAAGAAACTGTCTTCCGGCTTGATATGCGAACAATGCACATTCATCTTTGTGCCGTTCACATTGACTGGAAAAGAACGGTTACATATGGTTCGACATGTAGTACCCCTCTACGCACCTGTGTCAAACGGACGAGACGAATCCGGGATATCGTAAAGAACGCTGCAAAACAACGTCAGAACAAAGTTCTTCAAAATGGCTGACCCAACTCACTTGCCAATGAGTCCGGAATGGTGCGTTTCGTTAGCGAAGATATCCGGACGAAGAGTTCGTGTGGAAGTCTTAACAATGTCGTAGAGCTAAGGATGTTGGGAAACATAGATAGGAAGTGAACTCACCTGCCACAAGTCTTGAAACTTGTAGAAATCAGTATTTATGTCTTTCATGCTGGAACAATTATGTGGTTGGTGATCCCAGTGAACCAAATTGGGATACTCGAATGGTACGAGGTGTTTGTATGCCGAACCATTGTTTGTCGCTGTCATTTTGTATACTTCAACCCCTAAAAACAGTGCCTTGTGAGGTATGTACCACCTGCACTAGTAGGTGTGACTCACCGAGGACGCTAGACGACGTCAGTTTCAAGATCTCGCCCGCGATGAAGTAGAGAGGTATACCGAAGAGGACACTGCGCGAAATTTGTCTGAAGCGATGCATATGGAAGAGACCATTCATAACGGAGGGTCCCACTCCTCCGTACCAGGCTTGAAGCCGATAGTCGAGGTCAATGATAGAACGAGCTAAGTTCTGTGTCAGATGTATACTTCTACGGAATAGGGAGCTCACGGTGTCGGATAGCAGCATCGATCGCTACCGCACTAGACAGCAAATACAAAAGTGAAATGGATGCCGTGAAGAAAATCTGCACCACGATGGTAATAGTACTGGTGACTTGGCTGACCTGAACACCGTGAGTGGAGAGTAGTTTGCTTGTTGACTGCGGACTTACATTTTCAACTTCAATTTCTACCTTCCGCTCCCCGTGTGTCAACGAAACGATGAGCGTAAATATGCTGATAAGTAGAAGCGTTGCGTGCAGAAGATGGACCACCATCAAGCGAAAAGAAGATCGCCAAACAGGTCGTTGTCCTGGAGACCTGTCTCTCCGGAGACGCCAGTCCTCTAGCAGCTCTCCACGTTCCACGAGAGTACTGTAGAACTGTTAGAAAAGACGTAAAGGCATGGAGGGTGACGAACGAAGAAGCATAGTCCAATGGATTAAGCTCAAGCTCCACACCTGAACGATAAGTCATTGCTGAGACAGACGCGGATGCCATGATGAGTGGGTAGCTTCGGGGCTTTGGGTTTATGTATCCTTCCGAAATGTATTCGCGGTCGATTCATATGATCACGTCTATGCAGTTCGCCGTAGAAGAGTAAACCGTGATCGACAGTCGGATGTATTGAGATATCTGTAAATGCACCGCCAAATCGCGCCAAGCACCGCACATCCTGATGGCAATGAAAAGCCGCCCACTGGAGGAATTGAGGTTGTTGAGGGAAACCAACACTGCCGTGCATGGTTTGTCCAGGAAGGAGGTCTGACAACAGAAGTTTCAAGACTGTAAGACAACCCGGAGCCAAATGTAGCGTGATGGAGGTTCGAAGCCAACAGGATAGACTTACATAATGGTGTTCTACGAGGGCAAGGCCCTGGCGAAATCCGCCACAGGAAGGCGCGCAGTCATCTTGGGAGCGGGTAGCTGAGTGCTTTGTCGTCGGAACCTGACATGGGCCAAGCAAAGACCTGGGTGTACGCCATCAGTGCGTTGACACCGATTCAGAGTCTAGCGTAATGTGGCCTTAAACATCCCCAGTTAGTTTGATAAAAGCGCGTACTTGCAACAGGGAGAAGCATACCTGATCCCGACCGCACTCTCAGGCGTATGCTGCAGATCGAAGTGGTGGCAGCTCTCACAGACGAGTGTGTCATCGACCTTGAAGACCCGTACTACGCGTATGTCAGAGCGCGGTATCATCTGAGCTTAGCATGAAATAGTGACGAAACGTCTAAAAAGAACAGCAGCTTATCGTCATGAACTGCCTGATGAGCCAAGCAGCGAGTATCGAGTTAGAAGCCAAGAGTTCAGACTCCATATGTATGTCCAGCAGAAGTTAAGGGCGCCCGTTAGAGCACCCTACACTTTGCGGACTGTTATCCCTTGCAAGCACCTGTCAATTGTCTCGAAATACATGGGCTTTATCCCAGTATCCGCTGCATGAATATTTTCAGCACAATGAAACCTCTGGCATCAAGCAACTAACCATGACCACCCCATACGGGAACGAATGAAACATATCCTGCAGCTCCGCGTTTGATTCAGGATCCCGCTTTGCAGCGATATCCCGCCAGGCCAGCATATGTGCTTCCGGTGCTACCTGGTCTAGGCTTAGAGTATCGGCGTTGAGCGTGGAACGAGCGGAATCTTTGCCGCAGAGTCCCATTGATGATGTATCAGAAAGGTAATATATCGCACGCTGGGTATGGTCTTCGCGACTCGGGGAATGGAAAGGAAGTTCTCGACCATCATGGCGTGTATCTAGAAGTAGGCACGTTACACACGTGGCAATACTAACGGAGGAGAATCATACCTTCTCGGAATTACGACTCGCAAGGTCTATTGCTACTGCTCCGCCCAGTGAATGTCCGTAGAGGACCTAATACTGAGGGTCCGTGGGAACGTAATCCAACGCTGCCTGCGCGTCGCGTCGACGACCACGTTCAGAGGGTTTGCCTTGCGATGATGAGATGTAAGCGCGCGCCCACCCAGACGTAAGGGACTCGCTCGCGATACGAGACCGTCAAAGCGCTGGAACCAAGTTCCCAGAGATTGTATCCATAGGTCGTGAACGTATTGGACCAACTATGGTAGTTGTTTCCGTGGAATAGAATGATTGTGGCGCGCGCGGTAGGCAGTTTAGCCTGGTATTCGCATATGGTTAGACTCCAACGTTAGATTCAACGACGAGTACCTGTCTTAGAAGGTAGCACTTGAGGACGACACCATCCGACGTTTGTACATCCACCTCGATGTAAAGTATACCAGTCATACCTAAGCGCACGACATGACACCCAGCATTGGTAGACTCGAAGCCGCGGACCTATGCGCCTTTCGTCTTCGGAATCATAAGCGGCGGGGTATATGCAGGAGTACTGTCCGTGGCGTAAAATCTACAGCAGTAGCTGTGAGTACCATTCCGAAACAACCGCTCAAAGAGTCTACCTTCGTGAATACGGAAAGCATGTATATTTGCAGTACTTTCTTGAGGTAGTTCATGGCCAATGCCAGGCAGTTTTGACCATGGCTGTGAGTGTGTGAGTTCGATATAGGCGGGACCGATTGACAACGTGTTTGCGGCCTTGCAGGATCTAATTCTATCACAGCGTAGATCCGGGCTTAGTGGGTGCCACAACACTGCCAACATGCGATTGAAATCAAGAGCAACAATCGATACAGATCGCTTATACGCGCTCTATTGAGCGCCTCTCATCCGCGTGCGAACGACGTTGTGGCGTTGGGGACATGATCATCGACGCCACCTTTCGGGAGTTTGCTTCAGATATGCTTCTTCGTCTGCTGGCACATGATTACACACCGCCTGCGCTCGTCTTCCTTCGGGCGACACGCCCGGCCCATCATCTGTAGCATACCATGACTGGATAGTCGACCTATAAGGGAGGATGAATGACCGTTTTTTGTTCAGGTAGAAATAATGTAAATGGGCGAGAAATGGAAGATGACATGCGAGGGGGCATCCATCCATTCACCAATCGCGTTTGCGTTCACCAACGACGCAAACTATCCGCGTCTCGTCCGCGAGATGACGACCTCATATGTCGGCCCAACCTCGCCACCAACCAATTACACCTCATCCGCGACTACCAACCCGATGTCTTGCACATTCTTGCGTAGGCGCCATCGACGAGATAGAACGTCCCATTGCAAACATCCTCCACGCAAACTGTTCTGCCATCCGAGTTGTACAAGACTTGGAACTTGGAAGACCTATGGTTGGACCTTGTTGTATGTGGTAATAGTCGGTTTGTAGATCTGAGATATGCAGAGGTTGGAGATCGGAAAACTCGTGGGGAATCTGTCAGGAAGAGGTGTTTGAACGAAATGGGGAGAGGAGTCTCCCAATGGTCATTGATGGAAATGTAGTAATCAGGCGGAACTGGATCGCACATGGGAACCACGATGATGGCTTTATGCTCGACACTGGCGAAGGACACAGGTATCATGGGAGAGCATAACCTCACCATCGACGTCTATCCTACTGAAAATCCGGGGGGGGGGGGGGGGTGGGGTCGATGCGTAGTAAAGAGCGAGCAATAGGTTGAACCTGAGCCGACAGCCTGTATGATTTAAAGAGCAAAGGTGAAGGGCAGGAAACGTAATGACGCACGCTTTGGAAAGTGGTGAACAAGACGATGCGGCAACAATCGTCCAGCATTCGCCATGCCAATATTTGCTCTCCGATTTTAGGAAAACTCTATTCGAAATGTCAAAGGGTGATCGTTTATATAGAGCGCCCATAACTTACCAGGTCAAAGTGGCTGTAGAACAACGTCAGAAAGACAGTCAGTACAACTTACCAACTGCTTTACGAATAACATCGGCCGATACACCCTTGAGCTGTCGTAAACCCAATTTCAGCGCGTCTCTGCTGTCCGCGGGCGATATGTCAGGCCTTCGACTGCGTCGCCTCGAAAGAATCCATGATCCGAGTACGCAAAGCCGGGCGCAGCCTTTTCAATGCGATCGCCCGTTTCTTCTCCTTCTTCTGCGCGTCGTTGCGATTCTACAAAACGATGCGAGAGCCCATTTCGCGTGAGTCGATGCGACCTGCTGGTGAAGTCGGCGGTTAGGCAATACAGAGCGGTCGGTGGTCAACGCCAAGGAAGAAGAGTTGCCATAGTTGTATGGTAGAAAGTCCCGTTTGCCGATTCCCGATATTTCTTATGCGTGGTGGTCGTCGTCGCCGACGTTGAAGGTAGAAAGAAAGGCGCGATCCCGTCAACAGTTCAACATGATCGACCTGCCTTTGCTGGACCGATCGTTTGGCTGCTTTAACTCCGGCGCTTGCTGCCACAGTGCGCTGCTGCGCCTGACGACCGTGAAAAAAAGTAAGCAGATGCAAAAGTACATTGAATACTATGTACTTACAGATCTCTGATAATCGAACTATCCCTAACCGCCGGACAACACTGTCAGGCATTAGCAGCAGTCGCAGTGACCAAGCCGACGATAAGGTGCTTCACATGAAGTATACGGTACACTTCAGTCTGATCAAGGAGCTTTTGTATTATGGCCAACAAACACGAAACTCGATGATCGTGCAGACGGTGTGTGCCGAATTGGAACATAGACCCACATTGATCGAGCTCAACCCGACACTACCCTGTGCTTTAGAAGTCCCACATAAAGTAATAATAAGCATCTTGGTATTACTACTAAGTTAACAGGGTATGAAATATCGAGAAGGATGATAGTCACGAAAAGACTTGCACACAGACTCGCGAAAACTTTTTACCCATCTTTACTGGTCTGAACACCTTCCTCTTCTTCGACGACAGATCTTCAACAAACAGCGATTCTTCGACAAAGGGCTCAACCACTTCCTGTTCGAGAAGAGCGCACTCCTCGGGAACAAGCGAGCACCATTGTCTAACAAGTGGGGAAGGCTCTACGACACCGTCCCCTATGAAGTCGGCGGTAAAAGGCGCAGCTGTCTTGCGATGAAGGAGAAACATATCCGCTGAATTACGCCTGGCGTTCTTAATAGCCGCCTTCACATGGGTAGAAGTGGCGCGAGGGATGTGGAGCGATGTGGTAGACGCGGTGAAAGGAGACGAGATGGCAGTAAAGCTTCTGCGCGTCAAGGGACGTATCTCGTTCTTAGTAGTCTTCGCCAGTTTGATAAATGGTTCGCTGAGGGAAGCTGGTATACAGTGAGACTTCGCGCGGTTGAAGTATTAAGGGTAGACTTACCAGCAGACAATCTGCGTTTACGCTTGTTTTCCGGTTCAACCAATGTTGAAACCGAATCAAGTGAGATATCCGACGCCTCCGTTGCCATGGTGTCAACTGACGAGCGCCGCGAACGACGCTGATTGCAGGTAGGCGACGGTGTACGACGAAACTCGGGAGCAGGAGGGCAGAGCGATGGAAACAGCTTATATGCAGCCACAGCGGCAACACTCTAGATCGCAGATCAGAGATGAGTAAACGAGACGCGAAATATGAACGTACGATTGTGACGCCGGCTGAGCTTTGAATGACACCAAGTATGAGTGAGGTGTAGGAGGCACCGGAAGCAGAGTAATAATCTTTGGTCGACATTGTGGTGATGGTTCAATTTTGGCATTACGCACCACTGGGAAGAGGTTTTTATACCAATACCTTCAATGAGACAGTCTCTCTTGATTGACTGGTAGGGCAAAGGGTCTGGCGAATCCTACAACCAAGAGTCTGTAATCCTTAATCTAGAGCCATCCTGTGAAGCTGCATCTCGTCTGTGCTATGCAATACACAGATGATACTACTGCGTACTGAGAAGAACAGTTAGCGTACAGTGATTGAATGAGAAAAGTTCAACTTGGACCCACATACAGCGATCGCAGCTCCGTGGAGACTTTCTCGTTAACTCCGATGCAGTGCAAGCTGAGACACCGGAGAGATCTCAGCCCAACGTCGGGATGCAGCCTTCAGAAGCGCGTCTCGTCATAAGGCGAAGCGGTGCAAATATGTTGTTACCTTCGTGGTAAATCAACTTACCAACGCGCCTATATCCTTGTCTCATCCAGGTCTGAACGCGAATTCGTGACGTGTTGACGAACATTGGGCCTGAACAAAAATGATTGAGAACCAAGCAAATGAAAAGAACATTTGCGCGGACAACAAGCTTCGATAGTACTAAACGATTTGCCACGGCAACGTTTCCGAAATTATGCACGCCGCACTGGTCCTCGCTCGTGTCTTCAACCAGGCAGTTCGACAGATTGGCATTGGAGAAAACAATCGGCCATTGAAAGTCGGCCAAGTAGCACAGAGGCAGAGGGAACGAGATACGTCAAGATGGCGTACTAGACGCGGAAAAAATATATACACCATTACACACATGAGGCAGACTGGGAAGGGGTTGCATTCGGGTGTATCAGGCGAACGCGCTTGGCAGCTTGTCGAAGTTTTGGCAAGTTGGAGGAGTACGTTCTCAGTGATTAGAATAACATTAGGTCGACGTACCTCCATTAGCACTGAGGGCAGGCTTAAATGTATCCGTCAGGACAGCTTCCACCAGCCTCAGATGACTCTTGCGGATGACCAGTGATGAGGGATGAAAGCAAGCGTTCCGCGGACCGTGTTTACCGCATCATCATCAACTTTGGCTTATACTGAGCCGACTTGAACTTTGTAAAACATAACAATTTCTGGTCGCCCTACCAGCTTCCTTCCATCGCTTTCACTACCTTTTCATGAGATAGTCCTGATACGAGCTTCCCATTTCTGAAACCAATTTTGGCTATTAGTCCACCGGAGATATCTTCTTTCTCCAGTCCACTGCCAGGATCCACTGTGGACCCAGCTCTGAGTCCTACCGGCGGCATCATTTCACCGGTTGATAACTGAGACGCACAGGATTGATGTCTTGTCTATTACCTCTGACCGATCGACCTCGAACACATCTTCTCCTATGACGAAACTAGACACTAGGATTGCTATATAAACCAGTCCAAAAACCACGTTGAACCCCAATTCACCACTTATTGCAATCTTTGAAGTCCTCAACAAATCTAACTCTGCTTACAATGGTCCTCATCATCAACAGTGTCGATGTGGAAGACTTCTCCTCACCTCCCATCGGCCCTATCCCCGCCCACTACGGCCCCCTACTCATCCCCAACACCGAACCGCGAGCACCCCACTCATACATGCAGCGCTCCGCCTTCGGGGATGAGCCCTTCGAATTCCGTGCTATCGATCCCTCCACCGTCGAGCAGCCCATGGGGCCTCTAGAGATCGCCCCAGGAGTCCTGGCACCCACTGCAGTTACTGGTCGACCGGCCCCTAAGCCTTCATCGCATGCTGCTGCAGAATCTTGGGATCACTTCCTCTACCGCCTTGCGCTTGCGACGACCAAGAATGTTGGCGCACGCCCCAACCAAATCAGCGATTTCCCTCCCGACTACCCACCGCGGTCTGTGGAACCTGATTACTCCCATCTCGTGTCGAAGAGAGATTCAGTGGAGACTTTACATCCGCAGTCGAAATCTACGGCTGTCGCTAGTGATGCGCCACCTTCGACAGTAGAGGAGATTTCTTTCTCCGCTATCCCAATGGCTTCGCAGAGGCAGTGTTCAAACGTCGTCGAAGTACGCAAGGCACGTCCGTCCTCAGTGAAGATCGCCCCAGCGACGAAATCGGCTCCGCTGTTGGGTAGCATCAGTGGACCAATACGATCTACTAGACGAACTGCTCGTGGCAGGTATGTGTGCATTTTCACTGTGTCGTCTTCTTTTTACTCACCATACACTCCAGGTTCGCTAATACACTTCGAAGATTCAAAGGTTTTGCCACTGGCAAATATCCTTCAGAGCGCCTTTCCATTTCGCAGTATTGATAATAACGATCAGTTTGCTTGCTTTCACATCTTTTGGACCTTGTATATATACCCTTGGACGTTGTTTACTATATCGCGGATATTATACTAATAACACGAACTTTTTAAACTCAATTGGCTGTAGTGCAAGCATTACAACAACAACAACAACAACAACAACAACAAATACCGAAGTCAGTTCTTAATTTTGGCCGCGGATTCGCGGCATCTCGACATCTCAGTACAGCTGTTGTTAGAAAACGAGAGCGACGTGTCGATGAACGGCTGAGTTGGGAAGTTGGCGGGACTGCTGAGGTACGGAAAACCCGCAAATTCAAAACCGAGTTGTACTAACTACTGACAGGGCTTATATACTCTACGTGTATATACCATAAATACCAACTGCATGAAAACAAAGACAGTCGGGATACCTACGCTACACTGAATACTCGTAGGAGAGTACCTATCTATTAGCGCTAACTGCGTTGTTGTATGATACAGTATCGTTACAGAGTATTCAATATTAATGACCATGACGAGGAGGGGGATGATGATGGAGAACGATACGTAGGAGTAACTAAAATCGTAGAAATTCGGAGTATCTCGCGCGAGACAGACTAGAATTCTTGAACTTGGCAGTGCCGGGGCAATGATGATGACGATTCGTCTCGGCCCTAGAGACTAGTCCACCATGTATTCAATAGGCGCTGCGCCTCCTGCCCATGTAGACAGCACCCTCCATGTACTCCATGACCGACGCGTCGATGGCGCCTTTGACAGGCAAATCATAGTTCGCGCTATCAGGCGAGGGCTCGGAGGATGAGGGGTTGGAGGATGCGAGCGAGGAGGCGTTCGTCAACGCGGGAGTAGGTGGCGACCTAGCGCGCATCAATTCCTCCTGGAGCACGAAGAATGTCGTGCCATTCTTCACATACGAGCCGGGTATAGTGTTGACCTCCGGCTTGACAGAAGTGAGAGCAGCTGGAGCGCGCTCGATTGACTGAGGGAAGTAGACAGTGCCCTTGTGCTTGAACGAGCCTGGGATGCCGCACTCGGTGCGTAAGTTTTCGAGGAAGTAAGTCGTGCCATTAACTTCGACCATGGTGGCAGGGCGGTAGGAGATTGTAGGGGAGACAATTAGGCCGTTCGGCAAGCAATATACCGTGGTCGGTGCAATGTACGCTACAGGGCGTGCGTCAGCAGCAACGGAGCGGGAGTAGTTGTCGTTGTGAGCTAGAATAGGCTACAGTCAGACTTGAGAAAATTGAAGTAGAGAATAAAAACGTACTGGACATCATTGTATCTAATCAAAGTCGTCGAGGTATGGCTTGCTTTGAGTGGGAGTAGTCGTGACTGAAGTGGTGCGGCGATGAGAGTGAGGAGAGACAGAAAGCGTGCGCGCGTCCTTTATATATCCCCCCGAACATGCACAATGGACAATATTGCGGTGTGGACCACAAGTGGCGTCGCTTCCATAAACGGCAATAGCAGTTCAAAGGACCTGACAATCAAATGCAGTGTGTCCACCACGCTGCCGTCATCCACAATGGCTACGCTGGAAACAATGGAGTTCTGTCTGACATGGGACACCACTTGCCTCGTATAGGCGACAATGGGGTCGTGGACCTGGCTGTACACCATCAAATGCCGATCCATGTAAAATCTAGAGTAGGTCATGTGGCCCTACACATTTTAAGTCAACTTAAAGGAAACGTACAGGCCATGCGCTAACTTTCTCCGACTGACCACACTCTCGGGCGCATCCCGCAGATTGAAGTTGGTGACGGCTTTAACAGATGATTGTGTTCATTGACCACAAAGACCCGTAATACGTGTATGTCAGAGCGCGGTAGCATCTGGGCAGTAGGTCCCTTGATTGCGATGAGTCTTGACGAAGCTCTCACGCCGAATCCAGCTTTAGCGAATGGAGGAAGACGTAGCGGCTCAGAACATAAGAGATATACATAGTATCAGGGTGCCGAGAGACTACACTCCGGCCCACAAGTGTACCCAGAGGATGGTGACACGACTGACTTGAATCCTGGCGGCGTACAAGCGGCGTAAGTACTGAACGCGCCCACGGTGACACGGCCAATTGAACCTTGACGACCGCAAGTAGAATGGCGGAAGCAATGGTGCAGGGTGCGTACTATTTCCATGTACAATGAACGTGTTGATCATATCGAAAGACTGTGCAGGTATGCACGTTAGCTCACCAATCCATTTGGAACGCAACTGTCTTGCTCACTGGTTTGGGTTGGCAGTAAGTAATAAACAGGTTGTCATCCCGGAGCGTCGACGTTCACATATCAGCCCATGTGATAGTTATCAGCCCATGTGATAGTCCAGCCATCTGGTGCTTTACTTGAAAAAATCAAGTATTCACAGCGTATGATGCATAAACTTAAAGCAAGGAAGGAAAGAAGTTGAGCTAGTAAGTCTACCGAGGCCCGGAGCCTCGGAGCGGAATGAAATGCCTGCCGACACCGGACCGCACTTGCCGCAATCTTTTCGGCGTCTCTCTTTACACCCATCATAATCATTAGAGTACGCGCTGTTAGCAGGAGCATGGATCCAGTAAATGGTATCTTCGGGCCACACAGCTTATTTCCCCGTGATTACGCCCCATCAGATCACCCTCCCTCACCTATCTTCCAGTGGACGCCTTGCAATGGGTCGAGCTGCTCATGTCAGAATCATGCGATCCCAGACTTCAAGGAAGCCGAGATACCCTCCTTACAGGATGATCCCAGATACCACCATCTCACGCACACCAACGGCGTTCCCGCTCCCGCAGAAGAAGTTGCAATTCGCGATATGATATCTGCTCTCCATTCGCGTCTCAGCACATCCAAATCGGCTCATGAAAAACTTGCAAGGTTACGCTTAGACATTTTGGCCCAAGCAGCGCATATAAGCGACTGTCTTCTGTCTCTCGAAGGGGAGCGGGAACATCTGTCGATGGCCATCGAGCAACGGAAACGCCTTCTTTCCCCAGTTCGCCGACTACCCTCCGAAATACTATCCCACATCTTCTCCCTCACCGTTATCTTCCCCCTCCCCACGAAGATAAAGGATAACATCGACAAAGATAGCGACGACTGGCGAGAAATCATCCCATCGGAGAGCATGCTTTGGACCATAGAGCTCGTGTGCAAGGACTGGCGGAAGGTGGTCCTTCAATTTCCTGAACTTTGGTCCCATTTCAATGTCAATCTTCTGGACACCAGCGAGGATGCTATCCTGAGGCTCGCCGTGCAGCTGGGTCGTGCCGGTCTTGCAAATCTATCCGTCGGTTTTTACTGTTGTTCGTCCATGACAGTCGACGCGTCCGCCGTGTTGTCCCGGATTGTCTTCCTCTTGCTACCGTTCGCTTCGCGCATTACTCATTTGGTGCTCTGCATGCCCTTTGCAATGATGCTTCAACTCTCTCCATTTCGTAACCATCTGCGGGTCCTGAAGACGCTGAGTTTAACCTGCCGTTCATACGACGATGGGAGGGTCCACGTCAACGTCTTCGAGGCATGTCCCCAGCTCAATTCAGTGACCTTTATCGATGTGGACGATTGTCTACATGTCTTTGCCCTCCCTTGGAAAGCGATAGAGATTTTTCGCACGGAACACGCATACCTGAAAGGCTATCCGTATTTTAACGGTCCACAACCGTTACAGGTCCTGCAAGTTCTCAAGAAGGCGTTGTATGTACGCGAGTGTTATCTGCGAGTTGAACCGAGCGGATCACTCCAGGATGCAGAGGAATTGGAAGGACTTCCCATCATCTGCTCTCGCCTCACCACGCTCTCGGTGCAGATCTGGCCTTTGGCGGGCAGATGTCCCGTACAAGAGACATTACACGGTCTCGCAGCCCCAGCACTCTCGACACTGCTCATCGACACAGCAGCCAACCAGTTGGAGAAGTCGCGCGACAGTACTGCAGCATTTACTGCTGTTCAACAATTCATCCAACTGTCCCAAGCGCCTTTGACTACCCTCCATTTCTCCCACGGTGAACTTGCGCCAGACGATGTACTGTGTCTCCTCCCACTTACACCGCTTCTCTCTGAGTTGCGTCTCATCGACTGTGGCGGGCTGACGAACGAGGTTATGGAGGCCCTTACGATGAAGCCAGATGCACCGAAATCACTCGGCCTCGTACCACAGTTGAAAACCTTTCACATCAGTGGTTCCTTGGAATTCGAACCAAAGATGTTCGTGGAGATGGTCAAGTCGCGTTGGCAAACTACTCCTTTGACCACGTTAGATGTTGGGTGGTTTAGTGAAGGGGAGGTTTCGGACATAAATCAAAGCCAAAGCGAGTATGTACTGCGGGAGCTGTCGCCTTACTGCTCACAAGGGTTGATACTTTTTACATCTACTACCGTTGCATGAATTGACGAGAGGATGACTCGCATCATGAATCGTAGCAGGCTGTACCTTCGAGCCGCAACGGCCGCGCGTTCGGGAAATTGGAATATCCCTTACCATTACAGCCATTCACCAACTAACAATGTCGCGATGACAGGTGAGAGTCTGTGTCGCTCTCGTCTCATAACATACTGAAGATCTTTCAATCAGTGCTAAGGTCAAAGCAAGATCACACTACTACGATGAATCCGTCGGGCTAAATCCAAATGTACGCGGACAGGTAGGCTCCGCTCGCCTGATGGAGTCGCAGGATAAGAGCGCTGCAGACAGAAGTCAGATAAATTATCAATTAAAGAAGCACGAAACAACTAACCTGGCTTCTAGACGCGCATACCCTTGCTCTTATTCCACGCGTCTTGATGGAAAGGTACTTTCACCACTCCGTCGTGCATCGAGTCGGGATACTACTCGCTTCGACACGAGCTGATTGGTGTGTACTGTTGCCTATCTTTCGTGGAGTGACTGATTCTTTTTGTCTAGCACTACACGCAGCGAGTTCGTACCCTGGCGCACTCTATGTGAGGATGCCTCCAATACTGGTTTCCGTATAAGGTCTCCACTGAATTGTCATTCCACAGATGGAGTGCGCTCAGATCGAGATTACTGGAGGTGGAAGCACTTCCTTCTACTGTCAACTTGCTGGTATGTCCAACGGCACCGATGTTTGTAGAACAAGCTCATTGTCAATCGATTCGTAGGTTCTGATCCTGGAATTACAATCACTATTTACCAAACGCTTTCGGATTACACCATCCCGGGTATGTATATTCTCATCATTGTCAATGTCCAAGCAGCATCTCATGGAGGAACGCAGGTCCTGATGTCTTTACATGCTAAAGAACGACATGTGAACGTACTGAACATTTGACAAGAATCCGATTGCACTCGACGATCGATACGGCGTTTAAAGTGCGAAGTCAGGATTTAGACAACTCGACAGGACGTGAAACACGGTTCATAGCTTTTATTTGTCCGGTACCGTCGCTCCGTTATTTCCGGTTTGTCACTCCAGAAGAATGTTTCCGTGGATGCTTTTCGGAAGGTGCCCACTAACTGTGAAGCCAAGTCACGAATGAGCGATACGTCCAACTACCGCTTGTGTGCACGCATCATGTAGTCAAGACCAGATCAGCGGGGTAAGACGTATCATCAACCGCGTAGATCGCTTCATCATTGGAGTACTACTATTTCTTTCCTTACATTTGGTGAGAGTCTGCATCGCTTTCGTCTCTTAAGATACCAATGATCTTTCATTTAGTGCTCCTCAAGTCGACACTGCGACCAATTGAATATTATTAGCGTTACACAAAGCAGTATTACAATTCTACGGTATAAATGCGTCGGACTAGACCGATAAGCTTGCCTGTTGAGAGGCGGTCAGAGAGCGAAGTACGAAGATTCGAAGGATAAGAGGGCTGTAGATAAGAAGTCAGTCAAATATCAACCAAAGAAGCACGGAACAACTGACCTGACTTTTAGGTGCGCATAGCCATGCTCTTGCTCCACGAGTCTTTTTCTCCACAGATCGGGCACATAGTCGAGCGGTTGTGCACAAAGTATCGGCACGAGAAGCACCTCGTCGCCTCCACCAAAAAGCCCGCGTTACGAGTTCTCTTGCCCGGTATCTTCTGCAACTTGTTATCGTATTGCCGCAACCAGTTACCCCAAGAGTTCTGCGGCCACCTGCCAGTCCGCTCCTGCACAACCCGATTCGTAATCGCCAGAACCTTCGCAATGTCGTCTTCCGAGGGGGGCGCGCCGCCATTGGGGCCATCGAGAATAGGCAGCACCTCGACGCAGAGATCCTGGAAAGCGTCGAGGCCGGACCCAAGCATCCAGTTCGCATCGGCTTGCGCATACAGCTGCTGCCGCTGGACGCCAAAGTAGTGGTCATCCACCTCCTCGAACGATGCCGACCAGAGCGTTTTGGGGATGGATTCGAACAGGCGGTGGTCGCGGAACGCATTGTACCAGAGGCGATTCATGTTGAACAGCCGAGGGAGCGCAAAGTCGTACATAAACTTTTGGTGCTCCTTGGCCGCTGTCAGCATGGTGGCCTTGGCTTCCTGCACTGGCGCAGCCAGCACCTGCGCCGTCAGATTGGCGGCGCTCCAGGACCCAGCGACACCAGCGTTGATGCCCGGAGAAATGAGTGGGTTGGTGAAACCAGCAGAGTTTCCAATCGCGAGCCATCCCTCGCCGGCGACGACGGGGCTGCGGTACGCCAGCCCCTTCTTCACAAAATAAGTGGTTTTGCCGTAATAGTCGGGCAGGACCTCGTAGTTTTCGGTCAACAGCTTGTCGATGGTCGGGTAGCGCTTCTTGAAGAAGTTGAACTTTTGCTCGCCCTCGCCCGTGCCATACGCCGACAGGTCGCTGGGAAGCTGGAAATCGTTGCGTACGGCCCAGCCGATCGAGGAGATGAACTCGAACGGGCAGTCGAAGGTTTTGGATAGAGCGCGGGTGCAGGGGATTTCGTCGGCGGGAACGCCGGCTGCGGCGCTGGTGATGATTTGGGCGCAGAGGTCCATGAGATTGGCTAGCGGCGCGCGCTCCCACGAAATGAGGCCGATGAACCAGCCCCAGCCCTCGGGGAAGCAGAGATGTTTGGTGGCGGGGTAATCCCAGGCCAGCAATCGGTCTTCGATTTTGGTAGTGTCTTTTTCGCGGAAATATGTATAGTACGCGTCGGCGTTCCATGAGCTCTCAAACTTCTCCCGGGGCGCAAACTTGCCCGTGAGGCGACGCGAGAAACCGGAGGCATCGCAGACAAAGCGCGCATCGATGCTAGTGCCGATGGCATTGGAGGAGTCCTTCAGGAGGACTTTTGGCGTGGAGAAGGGGCGGACGGGAATGTTTGGCTTGGAAATGGAGAGCTCGTCAAGCTTCAGATCGGTGGTGATCGAACCGCTGGCGGGGACTTCGAAGTCGATCGCGACGCCGTGGTACACGTTAACGCCCAGGCTCTGCGCCCACATGGTCAAGAAGAGCTCAGACATACGTCGGTCGAGCTGGAACGCGATGTCGAGCCCGCCGATATCCTGTGGAGTAACTTCGCGCCCTTCCTGGTCGACGCTGTAGAAATTCAGGCCATCTTTGAGAGCGAAGATACGCAGGAGGTAGTCATATGGGAGGACATCGCCGGTGGTGAAGGTGGCAAATGGGGAGAGGGTGGATTCACCGATCTTTTGGACGGGAGTAAGGCTCTTCTCGAAGATGTCGATCTTCAAGTCTGACGAGATGTTTTTTAGGTGGATTGCGTAGCACAAGCCGAGAATACCGGCGCCAGCGACTACGACGTCAGCGGTGCCCGTAAATCCTCTGGGGTTGTTGGAATTGAGTAACTGTGTGTCCGAGAGCTCTGAGTGCTGGCGCCGAAGCTCAGTGAAGCGTCGAACTGCATCAATTGCCATTGGTAGAGTTCAAGACTAAAGAAACAATCAGAATAACATAGCAGACGCGTTAAGATGGACACCGACGGTAATGGAAAGGTTGCGGCGAGTGTAGTATCTTGGAGCGGCGAGTCGCAAAAGTGGACAAAGTATAGCGGTGAATATCTGCATGATACAGCAAGTGCCGCTGCTTATGTAGTCCGGTAGTCCGTAGGCTAGGTTATTAACATTAACAACCGCGAGGTCCAGTCCGACGGAGGTTGCACAATTGTAAACAAGCTCAATGCTGAAGCGCTCATCAGGAGTCATCAGGCTGTAAGGGTCCAACAAGCAACATTGCCCTCAGACCCGCGCTTCGCGCAGTCGCCTCTAGCATTACCACATCCCGCGGACGTTTCAAGGTTTCCTCGGTACTCCAACCCACTCACCTCCCTCGCACTCCCTAATCAACTATGGAAGCCCCCCCCGCCGCGCATATGAAGGCTCCCACCGACGCTCAACCGCAAGCTGGAGTTCAAATGAGCATCATGAACCCGTCCGCAGGCAAGACTAGCCAGCAGAGCGAGCCTTGTGAACACCAGAAGAAGGCTATGCGTCTTCGCGGAGGCGGTGCTGGCAAGGACTGTTGCTTGGGAATGCTCGGATGCTTCCTCTGTTTCGAGTGCTGTGAGGGCTGCTGTGATTGTATCGCGGATATTATCTGCTGTCCTTGCGAAATGTGCTGCTAAAGCGCCAATCACCGCGTGTTGTTTGACCAAGAAAGAGAACTTTACCCCGCCTTGTCTTTGTAAATCTGCTCCGTCGGACTTGAATGAAGATGAATGTATTATTATCATTGTCCAAAAATAAGGTCGTAATCATAGATCTTATTAGGTGTCTTTCACTTGTCGTTTGCGCGCTGTCGTTCCCATCCTCTGAGCTTTTGCGCCAGAGCAAGGAAAGAGCGTGCCCTGAGCTTTTGCGCCTGGGTTGCCAATGCATAATGGAGGTCGCCCACTGGCGATATTTGTGAGAGGGGCCGGGCTACCGTACAATGCACACTGGGGAGGTCTTGATGTAACATTGTTCAGAGAAAGGCATGTCTTGGTGCAGTCACTACCCGCCCACCAAAGGCTGTTACGGCGGCGAGAATAACTGCACAGTTGCACATTTTTAAGGTTGCTGCGCCCCAAATGCGTAAGCGGGGGCTAGTGTTGCCGCGAGTTCGAGGAAGCTCAAGTAGGGACCAAAACGGTTTAGGGTTTCGCGAATCCGTGTGTGCCGTACCGCGATCTCACGGACACGGACGAAACGGGCACATTCACACGGTTTGGCGGTTTTCGTGATGGGTTACCTCAGCATAGCCGTTCTTGGCCACTACGTCCATTGCGTTGTCCTTGCGTCGCGCTATGCGACGTCCAATACACCTCGGCATGTCTATATCAAGAGTCCAGAGCTATGTCGAATATTATGGACTCTTGTAGACCCAGAGTCTAAATATCTCGTACCATTTATCTTATTTTAAGTCTGTTCAATAAAAGGTGCGAGTGTGTTGTTGCGGTCTCTCCAACCTCGTCTGCGTGCTGTACACCTGCATGAACTATTTCCCAACCCAAGGACCCTCTGACACCCGCCAACCTCTGTCCCAATCTCTGTCTTGGCCGGGTCCATTTTCAGCATCAGATACTACTTCTTCGTTGTTCTCTGGCTCACCTATCTCTTTATTATCCTCTGGCTACCCGGCAATCCCATCCAATTTACCACCCTCATCCCCATGCTTCTTTAACTCTGCAGCCCCGCCACCTCACCAACTATTGCTTTCTCCACGCCGTTGTTGGCAACCCAAGTCGGTCTCTGACCAAGAGAACATCAATCCAGTTGTTTTCGAGGGCCCTCAGAAGAAGAAGCGCAAGAAGAATAGTCTTGAATGTCTAACCAATGCGGAGATTCTGGCTGGCAACTATTCTGATCAAGATATCTGTAGTAAGTTCTAAGTGCTCTTCTTTCTTTCCACGATTGACTAGCGGTTCTTGTAGATGCTGCGCGCAGTAGCTGGCACTCTGAATGCTACGAGCACTACTGGATGTCAGTGAAGCGCAATACAGTGACACAGATGATTACCTTTGTTTTCCACTACATCTACAACTCCGCTTCACATCGAGATATCAGTCAAGATCGCTCCAATACAGGCAAGGATGGGACCAATCAACTACGGGCTTCTGCAATTGCGTGTAACACCCAACTGGGCCGGACAGCGGGAGCTATCACAACTGAATTGGATGATATTGTTTACTCGCCGATTGCTCATCATACTTTGATTGCGCTTCGAACGGCACACAGTCATCGGCCCTATAATGTTGTCAATGATTGTTTCTATCGTCTTGAATGTCAACTTCTTCGACCTGGCATTCAACTACCATCCAACCGTACTGTCAGTGCCAATGTCCAACGACTATACCTTGGCCTTGCTGTATACGCCGCAAAGCACTTACAGGTACAAGATTTGCTTACTCAATGAATACTCTTTCGCTAATACCTTACCATTCAGACGCGTAACATGTCCATTCATTTGATCACTGATGCATGGACTAATCCTGCCGGAGGCTCAGAACAAGGGCTAATCATTCAGTGGTACGAAGCTGGGAGAATTTATTGAACTATATTGGAATTCATAGTGTATGTCAAGACATATTTGATTGCTCACAGCTCTGATAAACCTTCTTAGCAGCCTGTGAGAGTGCCACAATGGAGAATACACCGGCCGTATCATTGCCGATACATTACAGCAATATGGGATTGCACATTTGGTGTGATTTATCTTCGATCTTCCACACATCTCGCTGAACCCAGTGTGTTAGCTATTCGGAATTAACCTTGACAATGCTTCATCATGCAATACAAGCATTGATTTGATTGCTGATAGGATTGTAACCTTTTGGGGAAGGAAGTGGCGCCTTTGATGCCTTCTTCACATTATTAACCTCATTGCAAAGGTAAGAGTGCAGTATTCATCGCCAAGTTACCAACACATTGACCTATCTAGATTATCATTTTGTTCTTCTTCAAAGAGTACAAGCGCAAGAAGGGTACAAGCACCATCACTGGCGCTTCAGAAGGTGCTGATGAAGATGCCGACCTTGCTGATATAGCAGCTTTAGAACTTGAAGAAGAAGCGCAGACAGAAGCCCGTACAACAGCTGTTCAGCGTTCTGAAACAAGAAGAAACGTTAAAACAACAAAGCAGTGAGCGATTGAGGAGATGGAACAGAAGGGAATTTTTCTATTGGATTTGGAGAAGAGCAAGGCGCTTCGCATTTTTCCTAAGGCAAGCAACAGCCGAAGTACTACTTGAGGCAGGTACTGATTCTTAACTACAGGTTGCTGGACTTGCGCGACGTGTTCATGATTCGACAGCCGCCATCAAACCAGTATTTGACGCTCTTGTTGCTGGCATGCCTTCTATTCGTGATAAGAAGATGTTGTTGTAACGTGTTCCCACCAGATGGGGTTTCGAGCATGAGTGTCTCGATGATCATCTTTTCTTTGAACCTGCTGTTCTCAGTCTTACAGCAACTAGTTCCCTTAAACTGTTGTTGTATCGCTTGACTGAGAGCCAGTGGAACCTTGCAGCAGAGCTTTGTGATTTGTTAGAGGTATGCACCATCATTTTCTAGACCCTAGCTAATGTATGACAGATATTTATTGCCCCAACAAAGGAATTTTTAAAGAATGAGACCCCGTTGATTGCTAAAGTCATTGGAATCCTTAACAACATCAAACACAACCTGAAGTACATAGCTGAGAGCAAGAAAACACTGGCTGGAGCTCTAAGCTCTCCTGTAATTTGCATCACAGCCCACGCTGGTGTCTTGATTGCGGAGAAGTATCTCGCCTTGACTTCCGAGTGCAAAATCTATAACATTGCTATTGGTATGTGCTGTTTCATGTCTGAGACTCACTCATTATGACTCAATCAGTCCTATCACCGGATAAGCGACTCCAATGGTTCACGCCAGCACATGGATATTCTGCAGTAGATGTCGAGAAAATCAAGAATACAGTCATCTGTCGCTGGAATGAGTTATACAAGTTGACTGTTCCCACTGTCATGGCGCAGGCAACACCCGGAGTCATCCCACATGTATGTGAACAGTACCCAGCCTCAGTGTAGTTTTAAAATTGCACTTTAGACAACAGCAACACCACAAAGATCATGGAGTGATGCACGATGCGAGGGGGAACAGCAGTCCTCTGCGCCAGCACCAACCCCGGCGGCAAGTGTCGCACCATCAATGTGTGACAATTTGCTCTCTTACTTGATAGAGCCACCAACACCACCTAAGCATCTTCCAAAGCACAAGGTTACAGATGCGGAAGGTGATGTTATGCTGTATTGGCACCTTCAATGGTTGGCTGTGTATTATGAATCGCCATATTTTCACATTCTTACATCTTATCATATCTTATCGGGGGGCTTGTCTTATCAACCAACGGACTGTTTCATCATCTGTTTCGTCACCAATCGTACTCCTTTTCATTACCAAAGCCGTACTCATGTTGGACACACACCCAACACATGGATGACATCATACATGCCGATACCTCATGGACTTCCTATTGTATACACACCACCGACACTCGTAGCACACATGGTCGTTTCAGTATTATTACTTACATGCAGTTACCACTTGTATTTAATGGTTTCATGGACTAGTAGCATACAACACTGGGTCAAGGGCGTGGAGTTATCCCTAGCGGAAACACGTATGGACAAGGAGTCCCAAACACAGGCTTACTAGTATATAAGCAGTAGTATAGTATCATTGTACTTTAGTTCCGATCTCGTTTATACACCTGGCCTAGCCTAGTCTTACGAACGCGAACACTTTCTCTTTCAGTTCTTGCTGTGGTACCTGGTTGAGTCTTGTGGCTTAGTCAGTTGCTAACACTGTGCCGGATCTGGCGCGCTTTGCATTAGATTACTGCTCTGCACCTGGTATGTACTCTCATTGAATACTATATCTAGAGCTAATGCTATTATGTCCTGTAGCAACATCTATCGAGGTGGAGCACTCCTTTTCCAAGGGTAGACGTAACATGGACTTTATGCAGCATAACACGTCTCATAACAGCTTTAAGGCATCAATGGCCTTGGGATCATGGGTGGATGCATCATTTTTTGACCTGAAGAAAGCAATTAGGGTCTTGGAGCGTGAAATAAAGTCACCCAGTACTCGCAGGAATGAGCGGTTCTCTAATACCCCGTAACTAACTACATACTTCAACTGCCTATATTTGCACCTTTAGACATAGAGTACATTACTAGATACTTACTTATGTATAAGAAAATTGTTTTTGACGCGGTGAGAAGCTTCAAGACAACAAATGGCTGACTTCGTGAATGTGAGGCGTGGGCAACCTACCTAATTTGGACAGGTGGCTATTTTTAACGCTGATCCGACTTCATTCCAAGTCTTCTTCATTCCGTCAACAAACTCCTGCGCAGTTTCATTTCTTAATGCTATCTTCAGAGCGGTGCCTTTTAGGGGTGCCTGCTCATATCCGCGAAGAACGGAGTAACTTTGGTCGCTGAATATTCTCAATTATTGTTAAGGAATAGCCCGGGTATTACCGCGGGTAACAGCCTGACTCCGTCTACCCAACCCGCCAATACCGCATACCAGACCCACGGTATACGGGTACGGGTTGGTATACGGTATACCGCCGTATACCGTGACCCGTCAACTAAAGCTCACTCTATCATCCTCCTACAGTAAAAACAACCTAGTATTGAGGTATTCTACTCGTTATTGCTGTCTGTAAGTACAATAGTATCGAAACCGGGCTCAAAATCAATATCCTCCTTGTCCATGTCTTCCTTTGCAACACGGACAGCACTGTCCTTCGTGATATCCAGCAAAACATCATTACTAACATACCTGAGAATGCTCCAAGCTCCAAGGCATATCAGCGCACAGATACTCTGTGCACTGAGTTGATTCTGTTCCCACATAATAAGTTGATGTGCACAACTGAATACACGCTCCATGTTGACCGATGTGGCTGTGAGATAACCAGATGTTAGTATTAGCAGATATATAAATCCATGTCAACTCACCTGGGATAGTATGGTAGTCAAGGGCCATGCACAATAATCAAGGGAACTCAAGCCGGTGCTTTGTCCACCAATTGATTACATTGTCAACACGGACCGTCTTCATGTTGAGGTACCAGTCCAATTTGTCGTCGTTGTCGTTGTCAGATGCTTCTGCACGGTGGCACAGTGAAAACATACTCAAACAGCTCTGTAGGAGCACTTTGAGTCAAGTCAACATCTAATAAATAAACTAAAGCTCACCGTATCAGATTCTTGTACGGGCTTTTGAGCATTCTTGGGTAGGAGATCAACTTGGTTGGCGTAACGCGCTTTGTATCGCGTGTGTTTGCCTTTGGGCTTTGATGCGTGGACCGTGTCATCCTCCATGGAGACATCACCGCCGCTTCAATTGTCACCTTCTTCATTGGAAGAATCAAGATCCATCACCTCTGGACTCTGGGAGCCAGATCGGAGACGACGAGGGACTCCTATGTGGCGGTAAGTACTCTCATCTACTTTCTGGACTATCTACTAACCTCGGATCTCTTTGCCATAGTTAAGCAGGGTACCCTTCATGCCTCATCCCGTATTGATGGGTTCTTTCGAGGAGGAGGCGGCACTGGTCAATGTTTTGGGTTGTGTGGTGGCGGTGCCGGGGCCAGACTGTCTAGCCCGTTTTTGACCAGATTTGCGCTGCTGTTGCTGACCGAGGGCAGCGCGCTCCGTCATAATGCGCTTTTGAGTGCCCTCAAGGATGATGCCTTCGTCTTCGGACATGGTTACTATGCTTAGTTGTAGATAGGAGACAAGCTGACGGCTGTATGACTCGTAGATAGGACAAAATTTGATTTTCTTTTATTATCTAATACTGTACAGTTGTCCGCCACCTAATGATCATAGGAACAGCCATTTAAGGCAAGTTGAATGTGGCGGTGTCGGCGGTATACCACGGTATGGGTGCTCGGATACCGTACCCGTCCCGCGGGTTACCCAAACCGTCATACCGTCGGCTACCCGCCATACCGTGCTTTTCCTTAATCATTGTAAACAAATTTGGCAGAAGGTAACCATTTGTGCCAGTCATTCTGATGGTAATTAACAAATAACCGTAAAAAATGTTCTATCTCTTGGTTCAGCCTTTCCAACTATCCATTTGCCTGTGAATGGTACGCCATTGTGAAGTTTTTCTCAATGCCCAATAGTCAGTATAACTCCTTCATGAAACGCAAGTGGTATTGCGGCCCTTGGTCATGTATTATCTGTCATGGTATCCCATGTATGGGGAAAATGCGATCACAATAGATGCGGGCCATGCCTTCTGACGTCAGAGTGATATGTGTAGGTATGATGCATAACCGCTTGGTAAAGTAATTCACAAACATGCTGATTGCACTGTATCCTCCCAACTTTCGTAATTCTCTAATCATGTCCGTCCCTACTACCTCCCATGGCTCGCTTGATACGTCAATAGGGTGAAGGGGTGCAGTCGGCTTTGTGCAAGGTGACTTTGTGACTGTTAGCGACTGACTAAGCCACAAGACTCAACCAGGTACCACAGCAAGAACTTAAAGAAGAAAACGTTCGCATTCGTAAGACTAGGCTAGGCCAGGTGTATAAACGAGATCGGAACTAAAGTACAATGATACTACACTACTGCTTATATACTAGTAAGCCTGTGTTTGGGACTCCTTGTCCATACATGTTTCCGCTAGGGATAACTCCACACCCTTGACCCAGTGTTGTATGTTACTAGTCTGTGAAACCATTAAATACGAGTGGTAACTGCATGTAAGTAATAATACTGAAACAACCATGTGTGCTACGGGTGTCGGTGGTGTGTATACAATAGGGAGTCCATGAGGTATCGGCATGTATGATGTCATCCATGTGTTGGGTGTGTGTCCGACATGAGTACGGCTTCGGTAATGAAAAGGAGTATGATCGGCAACGAAACAGATGATGAAACAGTCCGTTGGTTGATAAGACAAGCCCCCCAATAAGATATGATAAGATTGAAAATGTGAAAATATGGCGATTCATAACATCACCCCCTCCTTAAGGCGCAAGTTCCATTCTGTGTCAGAGTTGCTCCATGAGGGCTGCAGAGGGTAGCGTGACGTCAAGGGGTTCGGTGTCAGGCAGTGGCATGGGTGGAATAAATGTGATGGAAACTACGACATAGGGACTTCAATTCGAGCAAGCGCAGGTGGCTTTGGCTTGTTCGGGTACTGTTGGTGAAAATCGCAAATAGCTTCTTCGGCATTCTTGAGATTGCATGCCGGTTCCCATGTCTGCTCGTGTGTGCCATAACCCTTCCAGTGAACCTTGTATTGAAAACCCCCGCGGTACTTCCGGGAATTAACCACTTTCTCAACCTCCCATTCCGGTTCGGCTCCTTCCAGCACAGGTGGTGGACGCGTGTCTGGGGTTGTGTCGGAAATTGCGGCTCATGGTAAGGCGTCAACAGGGCCTCATTGAACATGGGATGAATGCTTTTCCACGTTTGAGGAATCTGGAGCTTGTAAGAGCTCGTCCCGACTTTCTTGATCACTTTGAACGGCCCAAATGTTTGTCATCGAGCTTCTTCATTGGTCGGTCCGTACTGAGATTCATCCCTTCCAGCCATACTTTGTCGCCTTCCTTGTACCCTACTGCCTCTGTCCGTTTCCTGTCATAAAACCGTTTCATGTCCTCCTTTGCCATCTTCAATGCCGACCCTACTTCGTCCCATGTTTTCCTCATGCCGTCGGCAAACTCCTGCGCAGTCTCATTTCTCATGCCGTTTTTGGAGCGGTGCCTTTGTAGGATGTCTGCCCATGTCTGCAAAGAACGGAGTGACTTTGGTTGTCGAGTGTACCCAATCATTGTAACAAATTTGGCAGAGGGTAGCCATTCGTGCCAGTTGTTCTAATGGTAATTGACGAATAACCGTAAGAAATGTTCTATCTCTTGGTTCAACCGTTCTGTTTGCCCATTTGCCTGTGGATGGTACGCCGTTGTAAAGTTCCTTCGATGCCCAAAGCCGGTACAACTCCTTCATGAAAGCGAGTGGTATTGCGGACCTGATCATGTATCATCTGTTGTGGTATCCCATGTATGGGGAAAATGCATCACGTAGATGCGGGCCATGCCTTCTGACGTCAGAGTGGTGTGTGTCGGTATGATGCGTAATGCTTTGTGAAATGGTCCACAAATGTGCTGATCACGTTGTATCCTCCCGATTCGGCAGTTCTCCAATCATGTCCTCCCTACTACCTCCCATGGTCGCTTGGCACTCAATAGGTGAGGGGTGCAGCCGGCTTCGTGCGATGTGACTTTGTACTGGCATTTTTGACACCCTTCCACGTATTCCGGACGTCTCGGCTATTCCTGGCCACCAATAGGTGCGTGTGATCAACTCGAGAGTCTTGTATTGTCCCGGATGCCCTGCAAGCTGTGCATCATGGTGCATTCCAATAACTTTCCCCGCAATTCCTTGTCCTTCGGTATGTAAATAGATCTTTCCATATAATAAGTCCATTTTCCTTCTCTTCCCATCCTTTTTCTTTGTTTTCTAATGCTTTTTGTAGTATCTGTCTTTGTTTCCTTTTCTTTGTTTGATTTTGTTAAGTAATTCGTCCTCCGGTGTAGCTACTGTATGTAAAGAAAATTGAATTTGTGATATAAAAAACTCTGGTTTTAACAAAACAACGTTTTCGTTATCTTTTTCCCCCTTCTCAAGGCCTGTCATCCTTGACAAGGCATCAGCTTTTCCCATTGTCTGCCGGCTTATGAATCATCTGTATGTCATATTCCGCCAACTCCGTAACCCATTGCGCCTGCCTCCGATTCAACTTCTGCGGCTTCCTGAAGTACTGAAGGTTTTGATGATAGTAAAACCTCCACTGTCTCCTTGCGCCAAGGAGATATTGGGCCAGTCGTGATTGAGTCCATGATGGCCATCATCTCCTTGTTGTAGATCTTTAATTGCGCTCCACTTCGTTCAGCGCGCAGACCGAAAGGCTACTGGTCTCCATTTTCCGTCAACAAACTGGGAAAGAACGCCCCGTTTGCATAGTTTGAGGAGTCCGCCTTGACTTGAAACTTGCCATCGTCGCGTGGTACGATCAGAACGGGTTCTTCTGTCATCCTCCGTTTCAACTCCTCAAACGCCTTGTGTTGCTCCATGCCCCAAACCCACTCGCCCTTCCCAGTCAGTGATGTTAATGGCTTCGCTACTCCCGCAAATCCCCGGATGAAACGTCGGTAGAAGTTGCAGAAACCCAGGAATGACTGTACTTCCTTCTTCTTTGTCGGCTCCTTCCATTCCTTTACTACGGCCACTTTTGCCGGATCCATCTTCACTTCTCCCCCTCCAACAATAACTTCTAAATAGTCTACAGTATGTGCCTCAAAACTACATTTCTCGGGTTTTAAATACAACTTATTTACTTGTAGTATCTCTAGTACTTGTTGTACAATATGCCTATGCTCCTCGAGAGTGTTTGTAAAGATAAGTATATCGTCCAAGTAGACTATAACATGTCCATCGTCAATCAACTCCTTTAGAATGTGATTCATGAACGATTGAAAAGTCGCCGGCAAGTTTGTAAGTCCAAAGAACATGACTGAGGGCTCGAACAGTCCTCGGTTTGTTCTAAACGCCGCTTTTCACTCATCACCTTCTTTGATCCAGATGTTATTGTAACCCCATCAGACATCCATCTTTGTGAACCACTTTGCCCCCTTCAGCTTATTAATAAGCTCCTGGATCAATGGCAAGGGATGTTGGTTTTTGATTGTCATGTCGTTCAGCTTCCAATAATCTTGTACTGGCCAAAGGCTTCCGTCCTTCTTCTTGATAAAGAAGAAGGGTGATGCCATTGGTGAAATTGATGGCCATATACGTCCTGTACATATATTTTCCTCCAAGAACTTGTCTAATGCCTTCTGCTTGAATGGGCTAAGGGGATAAACCTTGCAGTCGACTAGCTTAGAACCAGGTGTGAGTTCTATAGTGTGGTCCCAAGGTCTTTGCTTCGGCAACTTGTCAAAGTCCGTCTTGCTGAATACATCAGAAAATTCTTCGATGTAAGGTGCAGCAGCAGATGAAGGCTGTTGCAATCTCAGCTTTTTATTGCTTTTGCAATGATTGTCCCAGTTCATCCAGAACAACTGCTCTCCCTCTTCCAGCTTCTCTTCTACATCTTCTTCTTCATGTTCTGGTGACTCATACTTGGGTAGATAGCCGCAACAATCTGGGCATCAATCAAAAGTCAACGTAGATTTGGTCCAGTTGATCATGGGATTGTGATATCGTAACCAGTCTAACCCCAAAAAGATACTTGTTTTGCCAAGGTTAGTGACAGCCAACTTGATCTTTTCAGCGTGATTACCAATCTTCATCCAAACCTCCACAAAACCTTTGATCACCCCTTCCTTGTTTAGGGTTCCATCCGCATTGTAGACAGGAAGCTTAACCGGTAACTCCTTGATCAGGAGTCCATTCTTCTCGACAAATTCTGTATTGATGCAAGAACCCATTGCTCCACTGTTGAGGAGGGCACTTGTTTCCCATTCAGAGCCTGTGTACACGCTCTCTATGGTTACTCAGAGTTTCATGTCCTGTCCCTTTGTTCCTTGAATGTACTTCCTTGACTTCTTTAGCTCTGTCACGACTTCCACCGCAGCTTCCTTTGTCAGCGCTCTGATTGCCATCACCTTCTCTTCCGTTGCTTCTCTCGCTCTCCTCTCCGGCATCCATGCTCTCAAAATTCCCACTGCTCTCGACACTTCGTCCTCCCATAGCCTTTGTGCAACCCACTCAGGTGTGTTTGGTTCGTATTTTTCTTTTGCAGGTTTTGGTGGTAAAATTGTCAAGGATATTTTAGATGCCTTAGTACCAGTACTATCAATAGATTCTGCATCTGACGATTCTTTCCTTGGCAACTGCTCCGGCAGGACTGCATCTACTGCGGGAGCTTCGCAAAACCCAACTCTTCGGCCAACTTTCTCTTCTCCTCGTCGTTCATTTCGGTCCATAGACCCCAAATTGTCTGGGGTCAACCCTTCTTAGGACAGAACCTGCTAACATGGCCGTGTTCGCCACAGCTGAAGCAAAGTCCTCTTTGACGTGCGTTGTTGATGTCCATCGGCCTGCCGGTTCCTCCATAGGTAACACCGGTGGCATCTCGTCGTGTGATCGGCGTCGGGGGTGGGTTTGTAGGATTGGCTCTCGATGTAGCCGCCTGCAGAGCTAGGGGCCGGGACTGCATGCCGGACCTCTTGCTCGACATCCGCCTTCTCCACAGCTGATCGATCTGAATGATCTGTGCCTTCCAATCCTTGTACTTCTCTGGCAACCCGTCTTGGCTGCCATAGATCTGATCAATGATCTTCTCGTTGACGTTGGTCTCGAGAAGTTGCACGACAAATGTGTCATCCTTCAAATATGCTGCCTGAGTGAGCAGAACCTCAAACTTCTGAAAGAAATCTTGAGCGGTGTCTTGCCCCTGACGCAACCGCTCGATCTGGTCTTGCGCGTCTTGCGCGAGGTTTGAATCCACAAATTGCTCCTTCAAATCTTCCTTAAACTCCGTCCAAGAGACTGTCCATTCCTCTTCTTCCTCGTCAAAGTTCTGGTCCGAGTAGTTCTGGACCCATGCATCTATGTGATCTCCTCGGATATAGGAGAGAACAACATCAATCCTTTCGGAGTCAGATGTGAGGTTGTTTTTCTTGTCACGGATGTATGTGAACATTGATCGCCACCAGCTCTTGTACTTGGACTTGTCCCCGTCATAGTTGTAAGGCTGTTGACAAGGGATGGCCTTTGATTCGGCATCGCATATGATGTGTGGGACGTTTCGGTGCTTTGGACATGAGGATGGGTGATGGGGATGGGAGTGAAAGGGTGAAAGTGGGGATATGGAGATGCGGATTTGGATGAAACGGTGAGGGAATAGAGTTGGATGAATAGAGGGAATCCCTAGATCTGAAAGAATCCAGGACTTGATAGGGTGGGGAATGATGATGTGTATCTAAGGTAAGTAGAGTAGGTAGGTATGTAACTGTCTACTCTATTTTACCGCTACTGACTAGTATCTACGGAGCCCAAGAGCTGTCACAAGTTCGCAATTGCCAGCTGACGTCCCTCTGTGTGAGGTAAGCCAAGTTTTCCTGGGAACGGGGGTTGACCGTAAACAGCGCCCACTGAAGTGCAACTGCCAAAAGTTGTTCTCGTGAGAGCGGCTACTTCAGCACCCAGGCATTATCTCTAACTGTTAGCCGCGCTATGGACAATACACATATGCAGACGTGCGCTGGAATTAGGATTCCGTTGATCTGTAAACAGGAAGGGGATGGGAATGTGCATGATTAAACGCGAAGTGCGATCACGATCAGGGTGTGTGGTAGGTGGTAGAAAGTAGTTCCGATCTTCTGTTAGCGACTGACTAAGCCACGAGACTCAACCAGGTACCACAGCAAGAACTAAGGAAGAAAGCGTTCGCGTTCGTAAGACTAGGCTAGGCCAGGTGTATAAACGAGATCGGAACTAAAGTACAATGATACTACACTACTGCTTATATACTAGTAAGTCTGTGTTTGACTCCTTGTCCATACGCGTTTCCACTAGGGATGCTCCACGCCCTTGACCCAGTGTTGTATGCTACTAGTCCGTGAAACCATTAAATACGAGTGGTAACTGCATGTAAGTAATAATACTGAAACGACCATGTGTGCTACGAGTGTCGGCGGTGTGTATACAATAGGGAGTCCATGAGGTATCGGCATGTATGATGTCATCCATGTGTTGGGTGTGTGTCCGACATGAGTACGGCTTCGGTAATGAAAAGGAGTATGATCGGTGACGAAACAGATGATGAAACAGTCCGTTGGTTGATAAGACAAGGCCCCGATAAGATATGATAAGATGTGAAATGTGAAAATATGGCATTCATAACCACAGCGCTCGGCGTTCCTTCCTCCTTCTGCACCAGATGTCGCAGTGAAATCAAGGCGAATGGCGACAACTATCGACAAGAGTGAGTTCTGGATCTTGCATCTCCTAGTACTATTACGAGAAATTCACAGACCACATTATCAATCAACACCTTGGAATACGGTTTTCTTGCCCAAGCGATGGATGCAAGAAATTCTATTCTCGGGAGCGCGATCTGTGGCGGCATGTAGAGGTCGGGCATTCGATGGTGGACGACAAAGCAAGCTGCTGTAGCTTTTGGCCTGGTATCGCTGACTTATCAGCCACGACAAAGGACGTATTATATCGTATTCACGACGTACTTTCGTATGTGACCTCCACAGCTAGTTTCGGGGACTAGCACATAAGTAGATCTTATCGGCATCGTAAACAAGTTTACAGAGCTCTATCAAAGTCGTCACGCATCGAGTTTGATACCGTATAAGTAGGAAGTCCATCTTCCAAGGCAGTGAACGTCAGTCGCGTTTTTAGAGGTGGGTGCGCTTCTGAATGCAGAGAGTAAAAAGGGCGTAAGAGGAAACAGCTGACCATAAGACGGGGATAAATCGACTATCCAAGGAAAAATTCCGCGTCTCGCGAGTTAGAGATGGAAATCGTGGTTCTCTACTTGAGAAACATGGATGCCCTAGGGAACACGAGAGTAGCGAAGGTGATTACTCGATGTATGGTCGCATAACATCAGGATGCCTCTCCTTGACATGATTACTCAGATCTCCCATGCCAGCACTCGAAGAGTCATGAATATGGGACAAAGAAGACGCACGAGAGGTGCGCGTTCAAAACGTGATCTAACTTCCGTCAATCTCCATACTTTAAGGAAGGAGAAACTCACTGCAAATTCACGGTCAGACTGAGCCACATCCATACATCCACCACCGCGACAGGCAATCATCCCACTCGGAGATGCAGACTTGTAGTCCTCGATAACATCCATATGCTTCGCTGGGCAGTTCTTGTCACCCGCGATATGGCCGAGCCAGAGAGCAATAATGTGCGAACACTGACGCACATCCGTCGATGGGGCACGAAAAACGCGTTTTTCAAATGTACACCTAGAATATGAACTGTGAAATGAGTACCATCCGATACTAAAGACAAAATGTAAAGCGAAGTCCTTACTTTCACGCCCCCTTTTCGTAGTGAGCGTTTTGGAACATTTGGAGCACGGGAACACTGGCTTTTCTGGTGGGATCGACAGGCATAGGAGGAGTTAATGCGTTGTAGATAGTCGACGATGCTTTATAGTCGAAATTGGCCCACAGTCGCCCATGGTGGTGGTGTTGGGACTGCTCGAATTGCAGCGGCACTCTTAAATGATTGAAAACCAGATGCTGTCTTTGTGCTAGCATGCTCTATGCGCTGAAGCATTGCTGTCGGCTCCGAGAGAACAAGTTCTTCTAGAGAGCCCCAGATGGCAATCTTCGCTTGGTTGTGAACATATCGACGCACTTATCACCAGCCTTGATTATCAGTTGAAAGGACAGAGTTGTCAGGACGGATAATGCAATCGATGTAAAGTGATAGTGTACTGCTTACTGTGAGTTCATGCGTGGCCACCATACGGCCTTCTTCCTCCACAAAACCAGCTCGGAAGAAACGAGTTGAGAACACATATCGATCCATTAGTAAGGCAGCCGATACAGAACGCTCTATGCTAACTCTTATCAACATGCTCGCATCATGTCAACGCACACTTTTCGCTTTTCCGGAGGCTGCCGTACAGTGCTCCCGCCTCAATGCGGCTGTTCCGGCGAAATGACATTTCATTTTGCTCACGAACTACACGTGTTTCGGAACGAGTAACGGGAAAGCGTAGCACTCTGACAACCTCGGTGCGGCGATGCTATCACCCTGATGAGGTCGCAGTCGGTGTCTTGGGATAGCTTCAACCGGTGATTTGTAAATTATAGGACGAAGACTTACAGTGAAGGTATGTTTGTGGGCGTCACCACAATTCTACACCGGAAGAGTAGGAGATCTAGGAGAGGAACATAATCCGCCCAATAAAAGGAAAGTCGGTTGGCAGTAATGAGACCTGGGAGGAGAGGTAGGCATTATGTGCGCCCCGCAGTGGAGGTTTGGCGATTGCTTATTGCGCGACCTCTACAGCTAGATATTGGGCTCCAGGAATGAATGACTCGAGGCGTCTCTGGGAAAGGCGCTGGACAGCGAGAATGAGCCAAGCGACACAAGATGGATACGTACGAGGACACAGCTAGTATGACAGTCACTCATCAAGCTTTTCTCGCGACGGCGCGCGCCGCGTCCATGTCCAGGTATGGCTCCTCTCCGCAATTTCCAAGTTCGGATCGCGTACTTTACGCAATGCGCGTCGCTGGCTGTCTTGCTGACATGTGTTGCGGCAGTGATGGCTGATTAACAGGGCTAGGTCAAATTGGACATAGACTCGACCAAGCCATGTCGAAGTCCAGAATTAGTGCGGGAGTAAAGACGTGCCAAAGAGACATCAACAACTCGAACAAAGCACGTCGATGAAGGCAGGAAACAGAAATAATACAAACTCCGACGGCAACGAAGTGCGGTTCCGCTCTCACTGCGACACATCCAAACTCTCAAGTCCGTGTTTTGAAGTCACTGAGGACGTGGGTGTTGTTAGCTTCTTCTGGCTTTCTTTCTTTCCTTCAATCTCCTTTTATTTCCTCACATCAAATGGCCAGGTCGGGGTTGTACGGTAACAATAAATTTTTCCTGCCTGTCTAATGCTGTCTCCTTGGTCTCATCACAGCGTAGTATCGTCGCTTGTGAATACGGAACGTTTTGGCCTGCGTGTAACTGCCAGTTCACAATATCTATTCGACGAACTACAAAGCGAGCCTGGCGACGACATGATCCCCTTTAATTTTCGCACATCCGATGCGACCTACCAACCTTCATCGCTGTAGAAAGTTCTCACTGATCAAAACACAATCATCGTTTAAGAACATAGCTATAATCACCTCCATTCAACGTGCCGCGCGATCACCGTGCTCACCCGTTCGGATAGTGTTCAGCGCTCTATTCTTACAGCCTCGCCGATGTCTGTATCTGGCGCTACAGGTTATCTGAAGCAGGAGACGGGAAGGTAGATTACAGTGAGCAATTCTGCTTGTACCCCCAGCGTTCATTTGGCTACGCCAATAGGCAGAGCAATCTTTCTCCCGGCCGAGATGAATGATTCCATGAGATGTTAACGCAAGCATCTCCACCAGATACGCAAGGAACGGCTTAGCCTTTGTGCCACTACAAGTGTGAACGCTGTCCAGGCATACGGGCCAATGTTGTACAGCGTTGTATCAATATATGGAGTAAGAAAACAGCATTTGTCCCAGACACGGCCGGATCTGACGTGAACAAGATCAGGCCTGAGCCCACGCTTGCTATACTCAGTCGACAGCAATGAAGTGAAGTATTTAATGGGTCTGAAGACACTCCTACAAAAAACGCGCTCTGGTCATGAATTTGGTGATTTCTGGCCCCCTCCCGCCTTCGAAGGCCTCCAAATACCAATGAGGTCTACAAACAACTTGTACGGTCGTTTTAAGTCTGTCCAATGGTACGTGACTTACTCTGACTTTACAGTACTATCCCTCGATATCGAACTTTTCAAAATCTTAATTACAAGTCTTCCAGCGAAGGTTTTATATGTTTGGCGGCTATTCCACAGGAACTCATTCACTTGCTAGGCGGCTTGGTTCCACATGTTGAATTGTGGACACCAATCATTGAAACGATTACTTCGAGTCTGCAGA
>JADNYV010000172.1:0-78108 GCA_015501055.1 Mucidula mucida
TGTTCTTTCTCGTGTTGTGGCGTCTATGAAGGAAGAATGCGATGTGCTGAGGATCGTGGAAGACAAATACCAGGGTCTCGTTTCCGCCCATCGTGCTATTCCCCGCGAGCTCTGGTTAGATATTTTTCTATACGCGCAATCCGAGTATTCGGATGATCTTGATCCTCTGAAGCCCTCCGGCATTATATGGCGGCTGAGCCATGTCTGTCAGGCATGGCGCGACGTTGCCTTGTCCCTCCATTCCTTTTGGTCGCGCATCACATTGACATTTGGAGAACGTGTGCATACAGAAAAGACGGTGCAGCTCTTACAGCTTGTCCTCGACCGCTCAAGGCTTCTGGATATCAGTCTGCACCACGCTAGCTCCCCATAGTACCCGGATTCTTTCCGTGCCCGCATCCTGGATATGGTGTTGTCCCAGTCGCACAGGTGGCGCTCCGCTCACCTGGATGACAGATACGTACCCGACGCCTTTCGAGTCAGTGGCCTATATGCGCCCATTTGTGGTCGTCTCCCTCAGCTGGACTCGTTGACCGTCCACACCCACGATGAAGGCGCAAAAGTGCAGATATTTGAAGATTGTCACGCTGCTCACAAAAGTAACGCTATCGTGCTGTGCTGTCAACCTTCCCGTAGCGCAGATCCGGGAGTTGCGTATCCCGCATCCGCGGAGACACGAAGGCACCATACGAGCGAGTCTGGCGTTGGTCCGCCAGTGTCCAGTTCTCGAAGTCCTCTGTGTCTGCACCTATCTGTCGGGCGAAGTTGTGCATATCATTGATATCGTCACTACCCCTACCATCCAAAAACTCGAAACGGATTTCATAGCTATCATCAACAAGCTTGTTCTCCCTTCACTGCGTGAGGCTATACTGTCCGAATATGAACCCTGTGAGGCGCCCATCGACCATATGCTCCCGGCTTTCAGGAGACTCCTTCATCGTTCTGACTGCGCGCGCACTTTTGCTAGTCTCAAACTAGTTGATTTATCGTTGCGCAGTCCCTCCTGGTAGAGACACCCCACCTTACAGTCCTAGAGCTCGACCTGTCCGGCGACTGGTATACAGTACATGTTTCCACGGTACAGGAAAGGGAACACCTCGCCAAGCTTCATTGAAAGTCACGGAACGGAGTGGCATCCTCTTGCCTTGCCTCTCTTCGATGAAGATTGTCATGGATTTCGGTATGCTTGAGCCTCTGGGTCCAAATGATCTGTGGGATGATTTCTTAAGGCTCGGTGGGAAGGAGACGAAGTGCGAGGCCTGGCAAGATTGCACACCTTCCACGTGGAATTGTGGAATATGGCGACGATTCCTTGGGGAGGTGACAAGCGCTCATTGTTGACTTTTGAAGAACATGCCATTCTTGACGGACTAGTCGAGGCTGGTATGAATTTGAATTTGGACATTCGGTTTCGTCATAATTTGAATAACTTTGCGCCTCACCATCTAGTCAAAGTTCCGCGTATCTGAACCTTGTCGTTCAAAACAGCCAACGAATACTGTACAGTAACCGTAGAACTATGATCTGGCTAGGAATGTAAACTTCCATCTTTCTAAGCTGTGGGGAGCAATAGTATCTATTCCGAATCACGGTCACTCTTACTTTACACCAGGCGTGTTGTGGCGGCTGGCGTAAACCCTTCATGTAAGTAAGGATTGACAGTGTATTGGCCTCGTCATGAAAGTTCAGCCACTCGTAGGAGCCGGGAAGGTATGCATACCCCTTTACCCAAACATATAATCTGAATATGCACGAGCATTCCGAGATTGTATACAGAAGTACATACCAGTAAGTAAGATGCTATTGGCCATCACGCCGATCACAAAAGGGTTGCCTCTAAACCACCATCAGTGGGCTCTCTGACGTGCAAATCCAAGACATTTATCAGTGCGAGGAGTTTGCCATCACGTAGGACAACTAGGTGCGTATTTACGCCTCACGAAACGCGTCCTTACCTTTTCTTTTAGTCGGCATTTGCCTTGCTCTTTGCGTCCAGGATGCAGCAAATTTCATCCCAATGCACCAACTGCGGTGCTTTCACCAGGCGGAGTCTCTACCACGAAGAGGAATACGAGAGCTCTGTGCTCCTCGAGCGGCTTCGTACCTCGAATTCCCCACCAACGGACCAGGAGATTTCGCACATCCGCCACAAGCTCCTACCCACTGTCTCCGATGATCTATCTTCCATCAATTTCCAGTTGGCATCCATTCACGAGGTTGTCAGGGCAATGGAGGAAGAGCGAGAGAGGTTGATAAACATCCGGAAGAAGTACAGCAACCTCCTTTCCTTGCATCGCGCTCTGCCCATGGAAATCTGGTCAAACATATTCCTATACACGATTTCAGGGTCCTCTGACCGGAAAACCCTTGTCGCATCTGGGTCCATATGGCAGCTGAGCCACGTTTGCCGGAGGTGGCGCAACATCGCTTTGTCCCTTCGTTCGTTTTGGTCAAATATTTATATTTCGTTTCCGGAAGCGGCGCAGCATGAAGGAGAAGTTCAGCGCCTACAGACAGTTATGAAGCGTTCCCGCCAGGGACTGCTGAACATAACCCTGGGTGGCGAGATAGCCAAAATGCCGTCTAATTTTGAGCGCATATTCGACATCGTCGTCGCCGAATCGTACCGGTGCAGAGAACTCAATATCGAACCTTATACGATGTGGGGTTGGGATTCACTCTTTGCGCAACTTTATGATCGGTTTCCTCTCCTAGAGTCTCTCGGCGTTCATTATGTTCAGCTGGATTTGAAGGAACAATCAGTGTTCAAAAATTGTCCTTGTCTTACAAAACTGACTCTTGGTGGTCAAATTCCTCCAGTCGTCGAATTTCCTTGGAACCAAATCACGGCGCTAGACCTTTCTGACATGGATGTCGATGACGAGAGGGGCCGCATCGCATGCATGCGTCTGATTGAACGGTGTCCATCTCTTGAAACCCTTTCTATGCCTCGATGCTATTTACTGGACCAAGAAGCGTACACACCGATCACCTGCCCAAACATTCGCCGGCTCAGGGCCTCGTCGGTGCCTGTCATCGACGCTCTCACTCTTCCTCGTTTACGGTTGGCTTCACTTTTCCCCGAGCCTGCGACAACCCATGGTGATATCATGTACCCATTCAAACAGCTGCTCATTCGCTCCAATTGTTTGAGCGCCCTTACCGGACTTTCGCTTTTCAATGTGCCACTTGCTACCTCCCCTGAACATAGTCTCCTCTCTATCCTTTCCCAGACACATAGTCTCACCTCGCTCAGCCTGACCGTATTCATGCAAGGACTTAGAGATGCTAGCAACGGGGCACAAATAGCTGCCATCGTGAACTCTCTGGAGATCACCCCGGCGTCAAAAACAGTCACCTTTCTCCCCGTCCTTTCGGCTCTCGAGATTCGGGTGTCAAACCATTCTGACTTGATGAGGGTACCGTATTTTGGGCCGGTCGACAGGTTTGCTTCCACCCTCACGGCGCGCTGGAAAGGGGACGATTCGGCTGGACTGGCAAAGCTTCGGACGTGCCACTTTACTGTGCAGGCACGGTATCTCACGTCCAACATATATAGGGACACTGAGCACGTCCACACCTCAGCTGTATTCAGTGAAGCGGAAAGGTCTATCTTTACTGCCCTAGTTGAGGATGGAATGGACCTCATTATACGGGTCACGTCGGAGTTGACTGCAGCTGTAGGAAACAATGGTATAGTTTTCGCAGTTTCTAGGTGACTTGTGGGTTTCGGAATCTAACATTCAATAAAGGTTGGGATCTCATGATCATATACGACCTTTCTCTGATTCCGCGTATTAAAGGAGTACTTGTGTGTCCTTCGTTGGGAGTTTCGGCGGTCCTGCAACTTGGACATGCACGGGGCGATTGGGACCTTGTCGCTCTATTGGTGTGATGTTTTCCCTTGAAGGATCACGTTTGTTTCATAGATCGTTGCCTCCACCGTGATGTGTTTGCATGTAACTCGAGATAATGAAGCATCCTTCTACGACATACGAAATGAACGGCGGCTTTGAAAGATGATTAAGGTCTGGCCTTTCTTTGGCCTACAAAGCGACAATACTTGCGTCGCCGGCTGAGGAACCACTAACAGGAAGGCGGTGGTCTGTGCGACTTGTACGTCAATTTGACCCTTCCATTTCTACTTTCGACGTGCAAGACTTCGATTGGATACGGAATAGTTGTGAGAACCCTTTTGATTTACTCCTGCGACGATACTCTCAGGCTATTGAGTGGTGCGTTCAGATAACGGATTGGAAGCTTCACAAGGAGACCCTCAGTCTTGTTTGCTGGCAGCGACAATCCCTATTCTCACCGTCACTCGCGCGTACTTTACTAGACCTATCATGGCTTTATTTCATCCCCTATGAACATTCGGCGTAGTGATGGCCTGCACATCCTGGTCTCAGATTATGGTGACACGTGAGGCAGGACAAGGAAAACAGGCAAGTTCCTATCTGCTCTTCAAGCACTGCCAGCCCCAAGAAATCTCTTCAAAAACTTTCCACAAAAAGTCCTCACGCGATCTCCAATTCAAGTATGCCGGCCTCAGGCTGTCTCTGTACTTCTCATGCGGCTGTAACTCTTCGCCTGCAATGTGCGCATCTGGCGTCGGTAAAACGTACACGACGCGTGGGTCAAAGTGGTGTCTTTTCACCTGAACAGGGATACGTCCACCAGCCGTGTGCGTGCGCAATGTTATTGCACTGACTATAAGGCTGGTGAGCGTCTGCGGGAGCACAGACACGATGGGAATAATCGCAAGATCAAAATACAAAGCGTCCAGTGGACCTTCGAAAGCGACACCGGAGAGGTGGAGATGAGCGAGTCTTGGGGCCTCCTTGAACATACGTGTCCAAATACTGTGGAAACTGGAAAGCTGGTGGAATGACTGAAAGCCGAGATGAAGGTGTGTCAAGATTGAGGATGTCATAGAGAAGAGGGAAGGAGATAAAGGGCATCCATTCCCTAGCATGATGGAGATGTGGCTTGGCCGCAAATACTTTGACAGTGGGCGAAAGATGTTGAGCTGTATAGGGCTCCAATATGAGAACCGCTCGATGCTTGTACATGCTTTCACGACAATGATGATACTCTTATCGAATTCGGCGTCTTCTTGTGGAAACTCTTCCGAGTCGAGACCGCCGATTGTCAAAGATTTGACTGTGCGACGCAAGAAGTCGGGATCGCGAGCGACAACACTGGCAGCAAAAGCAGAAACTTTTGTAGGTGTGTCAAGAAAGACGTTATGGTACAGAATATGATCTGTCCTACAAGTAATCAGTACGAGATTACCCTCAACTGGTCTGATTACCATTGGCGGACATCTTTTGAGACGAGAGTGAGGCTGTGGGCCGTCGAGCGATCTGACCATGCAGCCGCTTCCATAAAGAGCCGCACCACATCCAGAGGCAATTCAGGGGAATATTCCATCTGCGTCTACCCCCCGATGTTGAAGCAAGATGGGCGTTCAATTGCAAGGTGTACATCCGGCCCGCGTATACCGATCCTAGGTTCGGAACATTCCAAAAGTCTTTCTTTCTTTCCTTTCACCCAACTTTCACCAAAATCTTGCCAAAGCCAACCATGGATCTGGCTTCAGTCAAACCCTTTCCAGATCTTCCGGCCGACGTGGCGCGAACTCTCCTCGAAATGGCTGCGTAGGAGGACCCGCACACCGCCCTAAATCTCCTGCAACGATTCTATGCTTCTTCGCCCGTCTCAAGGTTCTTCGTATCGGTGATTACTTACGAAGGCGGCGAACTTCTTCATCGACACCGTTTAATCATACCCACAATAGAAGGAGTCTTTGAACATTGTGCTGGGTGCATGTCATAGTCTGGAGCGCCTCGCCTGGCTTCTGACATATGATTGGATACTCCTACGAGATCATACAGCAATTTATGGCAGCTGCGTTTGTCTCTCACACCTCTCCTTGACGGATATAACACCGGTGACGGCTCCTAGTAGCCTAGATCGTACGCGTCGTAGACTTTTCCGACTCCGGACAGTGTGTTACATAGGGCACTCGCATAGTTGTCGGCATGCTGTATGCATAATGCTAGTCTGGCGGAGTGTTTCCTTTGTAGGGCATCATCAAGGTGAGATGTAAGAAGTACTGTATATATAAGATTTGTTTGTATATCTACTCCCAAGGCTTATTAGCTCAGGGAAATGCACCAGAGTTTCCCGCTTTCTACGGCGGGCTGTTGCTTCAAACTGGACCATGCGCTTTCCCAGTGTCACAACCTGTGCGCCACATTGAAATCAACGTTAGCGGAACAAGTTGCGGGAAGACAAACCTTGATTTAAAGTGTAGAAAGGAAATGGTACACAGCACCGGTGACCGCTCTGCATCTCCAGAGGATAAGTACTTACTTCAGTTGAGTCGAGTGCTCACGAGCCTGTGTAGTATCTACCCCTGAGGTCGGTAATCGTGCCCCATGGCTGAGTTGGTTACAGCGTCCGACTGTTAAGTTAACACATCGGAAGGTCGTGAGTTCGAGCCTCACTGGGGCAGTGGCGATTCTTCGGCGCTTTTTGGCGCCACAATCATCCCCAGCCCCGCAAGCGGCAAATCCTCACTTTTTGTCACAAACTAGGGTGGCGCAGCAGAATTCCTGGGGGTGTTACTAATGGACCAGTTATCACTGTCGCTGGAGTAATGTCGGACAAAGCTACCGCGTCTCCCGATCAACATCTTCCAATGAATCTAGCAACGATTGCCACCCATCGCCCATTCTAGTTCGAAAACTCCAAGGGTTCCAGAACTGTTACGCCCAAAGTCACTGTAAGTTAGATGCGCACAACAACAACATTACAGAAAGGGGAAATACTCGCCATCACATCCCTCGACATTGTTACATCTTCCTGTTTCCTTGCTCACCTTCACGTCGCGAGAGCTCAGAGTCGACGTGAGATCAAAAAGTTATACCAATTGACCCACTGCACGCCAAGATCACCGATCCGTCCGGCAAATTTAAGCCAAGCTCTGGGTGGTGAAGGATGATACGAAGCGCAAGTGACGGGAAATACTGGGTGAAGATGTATCGAGCGCAAACCTAACTTGCGCGCACGAGGAGACTTAAGATCAAGAGCGTGCCAGTTATAATGAAGGACAGCGGCGACCGTTGCATCTTTCAAAAGGATGAGATGATGACAACTTTCCATGCAGGATAGACGAGAAAAAGGGTACTGTCGTCGTTGACAAGGATCAACTGCCACTGAGGCCTGAATTTGTTTAGTGTTAACGAACGACAAAACAGTCTGCAACTAGGTATAGAAAGCTACGGTGACTCGAATAGTCCGGCACCTAATGCACAAGGAAAGAAGGCATTTAGAAACCTGAGAGCAAATATAAGGAGCTCATACCATTAGCCTGTTTTATTTCTCCATCGCGATATCGCCCTTGATGGTTGAGGATAACGTACGCGCGTCGTAAAGCAGGCTCGTCCTATTTGATTGACAGCTGGACTCGCGACTTTGTGGCGGACTTTCTGCGGACGAGTAAGTAAAAAGAATCCATGCGAGCGGGTCCGCAAAAACAATTAGTATATCAGCACTTGTCCGCCAGTTTGCATCCCATATTGGTTATTGGGTTGTGTGAGATGTGTCGAGACAGGAATTACTTCGTGTATCTCTCCGACCAAGACCAAAGCATGCCTTCGTAGATTACACATGCTGATATACACTGACAGGGCCAGTTCTCCTTCGTCGCGGCTTCAGATTTAAAACGAAACTGGCGGACGGAACATGTACCTGGCATACCAGCAAAGCTCCGAGGCATGTGGAGCGTGAAACATGTCAATGGTTCTCGCCGTCGACGAAGTGAAGGCCGACGAGAGTTGGAACGATGTAGAATCCGCCTGAGAATTCTCTGTGCATGGAAGCAAATCGTTGAGCGAACAAGAGGCCCGGGGTCAAGGACATGTATTCCCGAAGCGACACGCCCGTAGTCGTGACCGGTAATCACAAGAAACGCTGTAGCACGAGCGCGTATTGCAGACCCAAGAAGTGAAACAGGACTATAGGCAGTGGCTATCTCCACGGGCCATCCTCAGAGTACTCGCCGGTGCCATCGATGTATACTATTGGCGTCACAGCAGCGTAGCAGAGCGCAGTTAAGAGGACGATCAGGGAATAGCACGAGTTGTAACGTGAGTGTTGGTATGCACGTGTTTGGTTGGGGCTTCGATCGTGTTTGGTTTCTGTGTTTGGTTTCTGTGCGCCTTTGTTCTTTGTTCTTGGGCTATCACTATCACTATCGCGTTTTCTTGGATTCTCATCAGAACATCTACTAGCCTTCTCAACAATAATCACTAGACTCTGACGAAAACATGCGGGCTACGCGAAGCAAAACGCGTAAGAGTAAGGCCGCCAATACATCCAAACCACGCGTGTCGTTCGCTTGCGAAACACCCACTGCTGCTGCTCGCACCTCAACTACCACGCCGGAGAAAACACTCACACCCGCCTCGTATCTGAATGTACTCTACAAGCGCCGCGACGCGCTGCAGGAGTGTACATTGGGTGACGGCGACGACTCGGTCACTTCGAACAAAGCCAAAGGGAAAGGACGAGCGGACGGCTTGAGCAGCGGAGACCGTGTATCTCAGCTACGCTCGCGTGTGCGGGGTGCGTTACAAGATGCCGACCCGTGGATCGAGCTGGGACGCGTCTTGAAGTTGCAGAGCACCCTCGGCGGGACGAAGTGGGTTTATTCTCCTTGTACGCGTATAATGCCTCACTTCTATCTGACAGATACATCGGGACTTCGCTCACCCCCGCTGAGCCCATCCCGCTCCCTGAGCCCTATACCGACGTGTTTCCCGAGACAGAAGAAGAGTGGGATGACCTCCGACAAAAGACTGCGGTGGTGGAAAAGGTGCGAGGGTGGGTGAAGAGTGTGGAGAACAGTGTCGTCGAAGAAGAGCCCGCGAGGAAGCGTAAGAGGCAGAGCGCCAGCGCGAGTCCAGCCAGGAAGAAGCGCAAGGAGGAGAAGGGGGCGGCGGTGTGCGGATACGACCCCAAGGATCCGTCCCCGCTGGGGTTTGTCGTGGCGAAGAAAGTCCCTGTTCAAGCGAAGCGCGGGGCGCCGAAAGTCCTCGTCCCGGATTCTTCGCCTGCTAGGCCTCCGTCGAGTTCTTCTCCCCCTCCTCCACATAAAGACGCGTCTTCTCCTGAGGACGCGGAGATGGAATCTCCCCCACCGCCCCGCGCCTCGATATCATCTGTGCCCGAAGACGCGTTCTTCCCGCCATCGTTCCCTTCGGATCTCGTGACGTCGACGCCGAAGCCAGTGGAGGTTGGCAACGAGTCGTCTAATGAGGACGCGCCTCCAGTCAAGACGGCAGATCTGCGGAGTAAACCGCTATCTACGGTAAAAGCAACGCCCTCGTCATCGAAGCCCCCAGTGCCGACTTTTGCGTCAAAGCCGCTCTCATCTGCCAACCTCGCCCGTCACCGCGACTCGAAGCTGTACCTTGACATCGACCTCGCTTCGCCCACAAAGTCGCTCTCGTCTATCGCTGGAGACGACGATGACTATGAGGACGATGAGGTTCTGCTTGGCGCAGCGGGACTCGCTGATGAGGAGGCAGAGCACGGGATGCAGTTTGACTGGCAAAGTGAGGCGGATGATCTAGAGGGCTTTTTGGAGAGGGATGTCAGTATGTATGGGGATCAAGATGAAGAGGAATCTCCTTCCCACCGGGTAGAGTATCACCGGGAGGCGGAAGAACGTGACGGTCAAGAACAAGACGAGGATACGATGTTTGGAAAGTGGTTTAATCTCCCCAGGAAGAGTGCCAGTACCAGTGCGAGTGGCGCCGGGGGATGGTTCGGGAGGCGATGACAGATCTTTTCGGGGGGTGATGATATATCTTGACGTTGTTGGTCTGCTGTAATTTCTTGTTAAATCTTGTCCATTCTACATATCCATTACATTTTCTGTTGTACTTGAGCTCTCATAAATGTATCTTGGCAGACTTTAATGCATTCTCTTAGCATGATAGTCGAGCTGAAAACAACAATGGCTCAAGGGCAGAGCCGTGCTTTCTGGAAACTTGAGTATTCGGTATGCAAACATTGACAGAGACTTTCGGTGATTCGGTGTGGCGTACGTCCAGAAGAAAAAAGGAGCTTAAGTATCCTCTTTAGTGCATTAAGGGGGAATCGAACCCCCGGCGGGTCGAACCAGGAGAGCCTTGGCCAACATGGCAACGACCCAGGTTACCACTACCCCATTAATGCGTATCCGCTGTCGTTCGTGTACCTCCGACTCGACTGTAATGGCTGTTTGAAGAGATGGAAGTCTCACTGGGCATTGTTATTTGCCCCGATTCGCCTCCCTGTAGGGGAATGTGGCGTGTACTGCCCGAGTTGTCCATGTATCCCCCCCATCTTGAGGCATTCCATCCACAGAGAGCCGTCCGTGATTGAATCAATTCAGTGCACCGTGGAGTCTTCATCCAGTTCATCCTTCCATCCCGTGTTCTCTCAACTACAAACGCGTCCTGATCAAGTCGCGTCGCGATCTGATCGATGATCGGATTCCGGTCCAGTTCGTGACTGAGACATTTCGGATGTCCGAACTGGATCGTTACCTACTATGAACGGAATTTTCTTGCGGCTTCATATGTAGGCTGACTGGTTCTCTCTCCTCACAGTCAGGCTCAAAAATACCTCACAGCCTGAAAACCTTCCCTTTCATGCCCCATGGCTGAGTTGGTTACAGCGTCCGACTGTTATTCAACTGGTCTTCTAGCTGTAAAATCGGAAGGTCGTGAGTTCGAGCCTCACTGGGGCAGTTGCTGTAGTTTAATTTTAACTTTTTTGTTTCCAGGAGCTGCGCCACACTTGCCTTACAACTTTGTTTTCATTATGATAGACTACATTTAAGTACCACTTTCTGGTAAAGAATATAATGTACGGAACTCGTTTTTTAGTCCTAACATAAAGTCATTGGAGGCGTCCGGCGTGAGCCAGACACTAAGTAGTAATCTGGGAGACACTTCGTGCATCTATCCTCCACATTGACGAGGACAATGACGTTCTGTCCACAGATAGCCTTGAACCAACTCAGGGCACCGTGGCGCCTTCTTCCTCCTATCCCGAGCTCTAGTTCTCTCTCACATACAAACACGTCGGCGCGTCGCGATCGGATCAATGATCGGATTCCTAGACTGAGACATTTCGAACTGCATCCTTGCTGTTCTCTCTCCTCACGGCGCCAGGCTCAAGAATACCTTGCAGCCTGTAAAGCTTGCCTTCCATGCCCCATGGCTGAGTTGTTTACAGCATCCGACACGCACCGGGGCGGGATTGGCACCCGTGCAAGGCATCAAAGCTTTTTTTCACACTCGGAGCGCACGCAAGATTTACGAGTTCACCATCCCAACTAAGACTGCTGCTAAAGGTTGTTCAGTATTGTAGAGAACGCTACGCGTGATCTGAAGGTGAGTATTAATGGCGTGGGCGAATTGATCGCATTTTGCGCGACCTTCGATCACAGGTTCCTTCCAAACCACCATCTTTAGCGGCACCATTGGGCTTTCTGACGTGCTACCAGAGTTATCTCTCAGCACAGGAAGACTGTCATCACGTAGGGCATATATGTGCGTGTTTTTGTCCCACGAAAGGAACATGTCCTTACCATTGCTTTTGCATAGTGGGCAATTTCCTCTGTTGGGGTCGGTCTGCGTTCGAGATGCAGCAAAGTTCGTCCCAATGCACCGACTGCGGTGCTTTCCCCAGACGAAGTCTCCACCACGAAGAGGTATACCAGAGCTCTGCGCTCTTTGAGCGGCTTCGTACCTCGAATTTCCCAGCAAATGAGAAGGAGATCATGCACATCCGTCACACCATCTTACCCACTGTCTCCAACGACATATTGTCCATTGATTTCAAGATCACATCTCTTCAAGAGGTTATCAGGTTGATGGAGGACGAGCGAGAGTGGTTGATAAACGTCCAAAAGAAGTACAGCAATCTCATTTCCTTGCGTCGCACACTCCCCTCGGAAATCTGGTCGGCAATATTTGTATACACTCACGTCATCCGATACAACGCCTTATACGCATCTAATTTCGTATGGCAGTTCAGTCGTGTCTGCCTGAACTGGCGCAATATCGCTTTGTCCCTTCAGTTGTTTTGGTCAACTATGTGTATTCGGTTTCCGGAGAAGCGCGAAGCAGATGCCCAGCGCTTGGAGACGGTCTTACAGCGTTCCCGTCAGGGACTCCTAGACGTATCTCTGAGCGACGGCTCGGACAGAGCTGATGAATAGCCGTACATGTTTGATTCCTCGATTTCAAAACACATACTTGACATGATTGTTGCCGAATCGTATTGGTGGCGGCAGGCCCGGTTATCATTTTCGCACGCAAACTGGATTCCTCTCTATGGGTCACTTCTTAATCGGCTTCCTCGTCTCGAGTCGGTGAACCTTTTTTTTTGATCCGCCCAAGCTAGAGGAACAATGGCCGGTGTCTGTCTTTAGTAACTGTCCTTGTCTTACGACAGTGACTCTTAGTGGCAGTATGCCGGGCATTGAATTTCCATGGGAACAAATCACTGTGCTAGACCTTTCTTATATGGACATCCGTGACGAGGAGAGGTGCAGAGTATGTGTACGCTTTATTGTACGGTGCCTATATCTTGAGATTCTTATCACGCCTCTCTGGGATTGGAAAGACGACGACGAGGCCAAACCAACCACGTGCTCAAATGTGCTCGAGCTCCATGCCATGAGGGTGCCCAATGCTCTCACATTTCCTCTTCTACAGGAGGCTTCCCTTCGTGATAACAGTGACAACTACGGTTCCCTTCATTCATTCAAACACCTCCTCGTTCGTTCTAATTGTATGAACACTCTCACTAGCCTCTCGCTTGATAGCGTGCAACTTGCTGCATCGCCGGACAGTACCCTTCATTCTATCCTTTTGCAGACACATGACCTCACTTACCTCAAGCTAATTGTAGATATACAGCATTACAGTGCTCAGACAGTGGGTCATGTTGACATCCAGATAGGCAGACTTGTGAAATCCCTCGAGGTCATACCAACGAAAGCGGTCACCTTCCTCCCCCTCCTTTCGTCTCTAGACATTCGGATAGACAACCACCGTAACTCATGTTGGCTACCGTATGTTGGGCCGATTGGCGAGTTTGCTTCTGCGGTGAAGGCGCGTTGGAAGGGGGATGATACGATTGGACCGGCAAGGCTTTGGACATGTCACTTCATTGTGCACGCACATTGTTTCGATGATTTTATTTTCCGGGAAGCTGGGGGCGGTGTTGTCTACCGTGTCTTTGATGCCGCGGAAAGGGTAATCTTCAATGCGCTAGTTGATAATGGGATGGACCTCGCCATACAGGTCTTGTCGGAGGCGATTCAAGTTTGTGGCCCCTATCCAGGAAGCAATTATGCAGTTTTTGCTACTAACGGGTGCGTTCCACCTTTCAGGGTAGAGATATCATGATAGTGGCCAACTTTTTTTGACACTCTCTATCACAGGAGTATTGCACGTCTTTCGGAGGAGGGGAAAAGTTGAAGCGTCGTGCAACTTGGTGATGTACGGCCATTGGGAACATAGCATAAAGAATACCACGTTGATTTTGTAGACCGTCGCCACCAGCTCAAATTGTATGTGTGTAGTTCAATGAAGCGTCTTACAGGAGCGAACAAGCATGGCTGTGAAAGATGGTCAATGTTTCAACAACACTTTCAGCAGTTCTGGTCCAGGTTGTCAACTTTTTGAGAACTTGACTTCGGCCACGTGCTAACAGTATTTCTGACTTTCGACCATCATGTCGAAAAACCCTTTCTGATACGTTTAGCGCTGGGCACACTCCCACTCCTTGTTAGCTCGGTTGAGACCAAGACGGATAACTTGGCCTCAAGAACGTATAGTATAGGACGCGATTAAAGACAAGCAACTGGACATTCTCCTATCCTCACCACAGACTCTTCGTTCGGTGTCTGTCTTTGGAAACCACAGTCGCTTTAGGCTTTTATTTTCTGCTACTGACTCCAACATGGGATACATGCAACAAGCGCAGCCCTCCGGGATATTACATTCAACGCCGTAGCACGTTCTGCGCGAGGACCGTTGGCTGGATTCGCGGCGGTTTACCATCATCTCTGCTGTTAACAAATTTCTCCGTCATGTTGGGAAAGGCGTTCGGCGCCAGCCACCTGACGTATGCGGCCCATTAGCGTCTACTCGTCCAATCTCAGGCACTGTACCCTATGAAGGCCGCTGATCCATGAACAGAGCGGTGACGAGGACTTGATTCGACCTGCCAGGGTCCATTCCCCAAGACGTCCTTTGGATATCACCTCCCGACTTTCACCCTTCCTTCCGTGCTCGCAATGTTTGACGCGGACTCGAATATCCTGTTGGTATACGGCCGATTGGACTCTAGGTTGTCCGCCCCGCCCTGTGATCCCGACCTGACCAACATTCGACTTATAGAACCTCAGGCGAGTAGTAGCTCTAGTATTGGGAACAATCTCATATCAAATCCAAATGAATGGCGCCAAACCAAGAAATTTCCGTTTCCGTCGATTGGTTTGATACACCATTATCGAGTCGCTCATGAACACCGGTCTAGCCCATACGAAACTCGCGGCCAGCGCCGTGAACGCCACCGTTTAGTACGTAGTCAATGTCTTATCGGTCTCACTGAATACTACATCTTGAACAGTATCCGCTCATGGGCCCACGCTCGTTTCGTGATTCTTTTGCCGCTGCTTTGTGGACCTTGGACTGATGGCGTATTGCGCCAACTTTTCATTTCCACGTTAAATGTAGGTCTTACGCATTTCGAATCAATCACGAGGCTGCATCCCCGCTCTTAGCCTTCCAAGCGATATATGAAAAATGGTAATCCTGTACGCGTGGCGCTGTTCAACAACTTCGACTAGTGGCAGTACGTGTCGATAGCAATTGCCAGGGGAGAAACTGCTCAAAACAACGTGACGGTCGAAGTCAAGTGAGTGTCTCTTTTGCTCCTCGCTGCTGCTTCTGTATCCCAGATGGGCAACTTCACTTGGGCCGGGCAGACGTTCAATGGTGATGAGGACGTGACATGCGACCAGGTGAATAATGTTTGCATCATTACCGTTCCCAAGCCGGGGTTTGCGCTAGTTTTCTTGAGCGAGGGGCAGACCGAGACGGCCCGTGCAGTGGCGTTGACGACCTATACTGCTGAACACTGACTACCGCGTCAGTCTGGATCTCTTTCCCCCACCTGCCGCGGGCACACGCACGTCCTTTGGCGCAGCTGATTTCCGACCATTGAACCTAAAAGCCTTTCACACCACGCGGGTTACGTTCATGTGGCGCGATTAAAGACGAGCATCGGGACATTCTTCTATCCTCATCACAAACTCTCCGTTCGGCGTCTGTATTCTGCTTGGAAAACGCGCAAATTCAAGTTGAAGCTAGTCATCGGCGGCGGAGGTACTGCAAGAGTCGTTCCCATATCAGTCGACTCTACTGCACGCTAGAGGTCACATCATGTTTAAGAACCTCGCGCCTCCTCAGAGTTTCAACTCGATGGTCGACCACGGCTTACTTCCAACGGCTACCAGTGGATGTTGGGGAATCAGGTATTTCTGGATTTCAATGGAAACCCGCGTACCATGTATGCGGCCCATCTCAAGCTTCGTTTTCTAATTCCGCTGGCCGCTAATGAACGCGTGTCGAGGATTAGGACATGACTTGTGCTGGCGTCCTTTCCCAAAGTATTGTGCTCGCAATGGTGCATTTCACGGTAAGTCGGATATTCTGTATGCGGCTGACTAGACCCGCATCGGTGAATCTAGTATACTACATCAACGGGCCAGAGCCAGCGATTGTTGTCCGCCACCCTGTGATCCACCTGATCGAGATACAACTTGTTAAACCTCAAGCGAAGTGTGTCTTCGTGGGGTTTTCACTCTTCATATTGAATACACGCACATAACCGCCCCACAATCGTTTTTTTTTGATACACCACCACGTCCGAACCGGTCTGTTACGCATGCAGTCCAAGGGTAATGCGTGCTACAGAACCTAGGCTGACGCTGAGACTCCGTTCGGCGTCTAGTACACGTCGAACGTCTGGGTTCCGTGGCCTCACCTCAACAAAGGCGTTGTGTTTTCTACGTCGCGTCTCGGTGAAGCAGCTCCAGGTCGCCACATCGGTACGCGATCCCGGCTCTCTTTGCGCTAGTAATTTCAAAACGAAATCCCTCCAAAGGACATTCCACAAAAACTAGTCAGTACGTTGGATCAAAAGCTGATCAGGTCCGTTGATTCCAAGGGGAAACTGGAAAGGTGTCGTCTATGCAAATTGTTGAATCGTAAATGCGCCATGGATTCGGGTCATGTCTACAAGTCATCGTGTCCTAGCTCCCCCTCCCCCAGTCGAGAAGAATAGTGCGGGAGAGTGAGCGGATGGAGCTTATATGTATGTACTATAGTCCTATACAACAATGCTCGCCAAGCGTTTTGAACTACAAGACGCATTCGAGAACGGCGGTGGCAGATCTTCCGTTCATGCATATTAATGGCACATGTTGAATCTCGTTGACCGAAAACTTGAAGAGAGTAATCAAGTACAAGGTGTTGATAGGGTACGCATACCCGTCGACTCCCTCTGAATACATAGATCTCTACTGACATGCATCCTTCCAATATGAAAGAGGGAAGTGTCCGTTATGGTGTCAGTTCAGGTGATGACAGCATTAATGGGGTAGTGGTAACCTGGGTCGTTGCCATGTATGATCGCAGGCGTCTCATCGACCCGCCGGGGGTTCGATTCCCCCTTAATGCACTGCTGCGTCTTTGAAAACGTTTTTGTTTTGTCAACGCGGCACGCCACACATGACTCATGAGGTTTAAGTCAACTTGAGCAAATGTTGAATGCGCACTCAGTGCTCAGTGCTCAGCACTCAGCAGTTTACATGACCGAGTCCTTGTCGATTTATTGTGATGTCGGTAAAGGTAAGCCAAAAAAGTACGACTTGAAATTCAACGTGGAACGAAAAGCACCAGCCGAAAGCAGTCGTATCACCGCCTCCCAAACCAATTCGGACCACCGCCGCTCCCCGTCGTACTCGCACTCCTCCTCGGAAGATTAAACCACCTGCCAAACGTCGTACTCTCATCTTCACCGCCTATCTCTATCTCATCTTCCTCCCGACTCTTGTCCACACTATCGTCCAACTCGTCCTTCTCCTCCTCCTCCCCATCGTCACCCTCTCCAAAAACATTAACATCCCTCTCCAAAAAGCCCTCGAGATCACCAAGCCCGCCGTCCAGATCAAACTGGGAATCATACGCGCCTCGGAGCTGGGTGGCAGCGTACAGCGGGGCGGGATCGTCATCCGAGAGAGGCATGGCTGACCCAGCTGACGCTATTGGGTTGACGCCAAAGTCCAGACTTTCCTCTTCGACAGACAGTTTGGACGAAGACGCGCGGACGAGGGGCTTCTTCCCTTTCCTCGGACTAGGAGTACGCGCGGCGCTCAGCAGCTCGCGAAGATCCTTCATCTCGCCGCGTGGCTCGGAGGAAGGCTCGCTGCCAATGTCTAGAGGTCGCGCACGTGTGCGTGTATTCGGGGGAGTCGACGTGACGAGGTGCGAGGGGAACGATGGCGGAAAGAAGGTGTCTTCGGGGATAAATGATATAGATGGGTGTGTGGGTTCGGCGGGTAGAGGGGGAGGTTCGTCTCGATTGGGACGAGAGACAAGTCGCGGAGGGGGTGCAGCTGCGGGAGAGGAGCCCCGAGACGAAGATGGGACGAGGACTTTAGGCGACTCTCGCTTCGGCTGGGAAGAAGCATTCGACCGCACACGCTTCAATGTGACAAACCCCAACGGCGACGGATCCTTGAGGTCGTATTCTTCATCCACCTTGCGCTTCTTCCTCGGGCTCGCACTACTCCCATCCGTCTTCCTCTTCCCTCTTACAGGGCTTGAAACCTCCACACTAACCTCGACATTCTTCACCCACCCGCTCACCTTTTCCACCGTCCGCATCTTCCGCCTCAGCTCATCCCACTCCTCGTCCGTATCCGGAAAGCACAGCGGCTCAGGCAGCGGCACTACAGGCGTCAGCGACGTACCCACGTACCTAGCCGAATCTCAGTCAATCTCCTATACAGAAAGAAATCGCACATACCTCCGCCCACAAAGCGTGCTCCGTAGCTTCAAGACATGTCTCAGCTGACGCCATGGATCGTCCGCTTGCAGAGCCTCGCGCACGCGTTCACGCAGAGCATCGGTTGTGTCTCGTTTGCCAGTGTCGCTGTCCACATCCATATCCAATGCGCATCGGCGCAGCGCGTCCCGGCGTTCGTAGAGAGTGCGCAGGTATGCAGTAGGAGAGAGTATCTCGACGGGGAGCGTGGACGAGTAGGAGGTCTGCGATGTCGTAGGGCACGAGCGTGGTGCCATCGTTGGTGATGTGATAGTGTAGTGAGCGTTCAAGACAACATAAAACCAAACACGTGCATACTGAACGCTTCCTGCACGATAACGAGGTCCTTTCCCTGCCTTAATACAGCACGTATGTACAGGTAACCACACCCACACGAACAATCGGAAGCCAGTTTGTCAGGAATCATATTTACTATGAGAATGATACATACAGCATATTCAGTACGAGCAAAATTTGAGGCGCCGAGTGATTTCCCTAGACGCGACCGTCCAAGAGAAAAACTTAAAAGTGAAGTTGTCGATAATCACAATTGGGATGTGAGGGGTTAAGTCGATCCCAGGAGGGAGGCGTGCATTAAGGGGGAATCGAACCCCCGGCGGGTCGAAAATACGCCCACATATGGATGGCAACGACCCAGGTTACCACTACCCCATTAATGCATAACTGAAACCTTCTCCATCACTGTGTGGAAAGAAAATCATGGCACACTGCTCAAAGAAAAAGGGAGCGCTATGAGTTAGCACTGCCCCAGTGAGGCTCGAACTCACGACCTTCCGATGTTACAGGTCAAACAACGAATAACAGTCGGACGCTGTAACCAACTCAGCCATGGGGCATAGCATCTCCTCTGATCGGTGCCCCTATGTTCCGCCACACTCGCAAAGTGCCGCACAAAGTATAGAGCCAACCTACCTACTGAGAAAACATCAAAGATCCGATTGTCAAAATACCATCTATAGCTCGTACACACTCCAACCTACCTGGTGTGAACAGACAAGACAGTCATCGTGGACTCTTCCAATTGAGCCATCCATTCGCTGTTGGCCTAATTGCAAATACCCGTACTGATAAACCGGTGACCCGGAAGTTAGCCGTACGAGTGAGAAAGGAGCCTACTGTAAGCTGGTCTTTTTGGGTACCTGGCAGGAAGACTGTCAAGGTAAACCGAACACAATCGGGATCCGTACTTCAAGGAGAATGGCGCAGATAGGCGCGGGAAACGGCGGCTTGTTACAGATTGGTGGTTCCAAAATGCCGATGTCCTCATCAAAGTAGATACCAGCCATTGAAGCCCAAGCCAGGATTGCCGCTCACTCCTCTATCAATCAGATTCATACAGTGTACACGTACCTCTGCCCATCCGTATGAAACTCAAACCTCTGTTTGTAGACTTTCTAGAAGCTTTTAGCCCCAACTCAACCTTAAAGTCATCGGACTGAGTGCAACCGTGCATTGAAGATGAAGTCGACAGCGTGTCTCGCGATCCAAGTTGACTCAACGTTATCGGGTGCGCGTCCTTCCAAGATGTGCATCAAGCTTGTCACAACATTGTACACAGTGCTTGCAGCTTTTGTTGGCCGTGTAATGGGTTATCAGGGCCCGGACTGCCGTGCGTCGTAGAGCACAGCACGATTGGAGTGCACGTCCGCGGAGAATCCATAATGTTTGACACATAAGCGACGGGGACTGTTGGTGTCTCGTTGGGGGGGAGCGGGGTGATAACAGATATGTCACTATGAACCTGTCATTGTATACTGAATCGGTCGGAAAACATCTCACAAACTAACCTCCAAGAAGATCCGGGAGTTTAAAGTTTCTTGAGTGGAAGCCGAAAAGACCAGCTTACTCTATCATTGTTAGGGTGGTGAAGTAATCCCTAGGTTTTGATACACCTCGGGTTTACTGCGGTAAATAACGGTATTGATACAGTATTGAAACCCTCGGGGGTCAGGAGGTAGGTCTCTCCAATGCACGTGCGGCACGCTGGCACTTAGAGCTCCTGGAGGTGGCGGGAGTAAGGCGGGATGCGGGGGCGCGGCGCCACATCACGTGTCTGAAGCACATGCGGTATCGAAACCGTTACTAACACCCCCGGGAGGTTTACTGTGCCACCCTAATCGTCGTAAAAAAGCTAACGCGTTACACCTTCTTCCCACGGTTCCCGAGGCACTCCGACCTGCCTGGTTCGAACAGGCGACATCAAGATGACAGGGTATCCATTACAGTCTTGCGCTCTTCCAACTGAGCTAAGGTCGGTTGGCAGTGTTCTGGGCGCCTCACCCCGTGTTGGAACTCGACGCCACCTCGTGCACAATGCTATAACTACAGAAAAGAACATGCAACGATGAGATATGTACACTATGTATGTATGCAACGACTATGATAACTAATGCAACATCCATAACCATGCGCAAGTCAATCTCTCACCACCCCGCAAACCCAACAATCTTCCCATCCCAGCTCCACCAAATCATCTCGTCGTCCTCTTCCATATCCCCATCCTCCTCCTCATTCACTGCAGGCCTCCGACACGCCACCCACACGCCCTCGACCTTACTCTTCCCCTTCCCTCTCTCCAAAAACGTCCGATCCAGCGACGCACTCACGCTCTGCCTCGGCACCCACGCCGGATGCACAAACCGCCGGGGCGCGCGTATAAGTACGTGCGTCTGCGTCGGGTGCATGTCCGCCGCGAGATCCGCGTCTGCACCAACGAGCGCGCGCGAGAGGAGCCGGTCCGCGGTGCGCAAAGCTAATTGGTGGTCGGCGTGGGTGGCGGTGGGTTGGGGTTCGGATTCAGAGTCCGAGTCTGAATCGCTATCCGGGGGATGTTCGTCTTCTTCATCATCATCACTATCTTGGTCCTCGTCATCCTCTTCCTCGTCGTCACTATCCTCCTCATCGTCATCCTCAGGCAAATCATCCCTCTCGCCCCACACCTTGGTCTCCAGCCCATCCACTGCCAGCAACACCCGCGCCTTGGCCGTGCCCACACTCGGTCCTAGCACAATCGCCAGATACGCTAGGCTATTCCCATTCCCTTTCCCTTTGTCTCTTCCCTTAGCAAAAGCAGTCGACAGCGCAGTAAACGTCGTATCCAAATGCGACGTGAGCGTGTCATACGCGTCTAGCAACTGCTCCTTGAGCTTGGCGGACTTGGCGCTCGTCGGTTTGAGGCGGGTCAGTTGAGGGATCGGGCTAAAACCAAAAATCAGATTGGATTCTGGGAGACAGAGGCAGAGGACACGTACAGAGGAACCTGATTCTTGAGGAATAGAACGTGTCCTAGGAGACTTGATGCGAGGCTCGCGGCGATGGTGTCGGGGATAGAGTCGCCTTGGAGCTGGACCAGCGGAAAGTCGCCACGGGTCGTGTTATTGTTCTCCATCGGAGGAGAAATTGCAGGCGATAAAGATGAGGGCAAGACAGCTTTAGCGTGCGTCAGCGACTCTGGTGGCTGCTCGGTCGGAGTGAGGGCGAGGACGGGCATGATGATAGTCGTGGTGGTCGTGGTCGTGGTCAGAGATTTAATTTTAGCGGATCGGAAATCGGAAATCAACAATGTCCGAGCCACGTGATGCTGTTTGTTCCTTGCCCGGCGGCAGATTCGCGCCAAATTCCAATTATGTACGCGAGGCTACTATGGTGTGCCTTTGCACAAGGATATGCCGTTTCCCGTCGATTGCGCCTTAAACAACCTGATATTGGCGCGGTTTTTCACGGAATAGATTCCGATACATGTCTTCTATAGTTGTACAAAACAACTTAAAGGAAATTGGCCGCAAACTGAGTAAGATAGGTCGAGAACAAGGCCGGGTTAGTGATTTTGAGGTGAACACCTTACTTGCAAGGGTTACAGTCTATGGGTGGTCTTTGATTGCCATGTAACTTCAAGTTATTGAAAAGCTTCCCCTGAGTTTTGTAGCGCCACAGATTATGTGCAAGTGTCACGTAAAGGTAAATAACCCTCCTGCCAGACCCTTAGGTTATAAACTGGTAAATAACCTCCCAATATGCTAACCTAGATTATTTCCACTACCCTAGGCAGTAAACCCCTTGGGGAGGTTACTAATAGTGTTGATACTGATCCCCACAAGGCCTAAGTTTTAAAACTATTAGTAATGATTTTAATACTGGCATGTACTATTTCAGATATGTAATATAGTGCAGTGCCATGCCACCCTCATTCTGCCTTGGTTCTGTTATAAATTGCCATATTTTTACATTTTTACATCTCATTATATCTTATCGGGGGCTTGTCCTTTTCATCACCAAAGCCTTACTCATTTTGGACACATGCCAACCACACGGATGACATCATATATGTCAATGCCTCATGGACTTCCTATTGTACACACACTATTAATACTTGTAGCACACATGGTTGTTTCAGTATTATTACTTATATGCAGTCACTACACATATTTAATGGTTTCACGGACTGGTAGCATACAACACTGGGTCAAGGGCGTGGAGCATCCCTAGCGGAAACATGTACGGACAAGGAGTCCCAAACACAGACTTACTAGTATATAAGCAGTAGCATAGTATCACTGTACTTTAGTTCCGATCTCGTTTATATACCTGGCCTAGCCTAGTTCTACAAACATGAACACTTTCTTTTCCCGAAGTCTCTCTGTTGTTATGAATCGCCATATTTTCACATTTTCACATCTTCATCATATCTTATTGGGGCTTGTCTTATCAACCAACGGACTGTTTCATCATCTGTTTTGTCACTGATCATGCTCCTTTTCATTACCAAAGCCGTACTTATGTCGGACACATGCCAAACACATGGATGACATCATACATGCCGATACCTTATGGACTTCCTATTGTATACACACCACCAACACTCGTAGCACACATGGTCGTTTCAGTATTATTACTTACATGCAGTTACCACTCGTATTTAATGGTTTCACGGACTAGTAGCATACAACACTGGGTCAAGGGCGTGGAGCATCCCTAGCGGAAACACGTATGGACAAGGAGTCCCAAACACAGACTTACTAGTATATAAGCAGTAGTGTAGTATCATTGTACTTTAGTTCCGATCTCGTTTATACACCTGGCCTAGCCTAGTCTTACGAACGCGAACGTTTTCTCTTTTAGTTCTTGCTGTGGTACCTGGTTGAGTCTTGTGGCTTAGTCAGTCGCGAACAGTTACAATACCTACCTACTTTACTTACCTTACGATACACACCACCATTCCCCACCCTACCAAGTCCTGGATTCTATTTCAGATCTAGGCGACTCCTCCCTATTCATCCAAACCTCTATTCCCTCACCCGTTTCATCCAAACCCGCATCACCCATATCCCCACTTTCACCCTTTCACTCTCCAATCCCATCACCCCGATTCACCATGTCCAACAAAGCACCCGAACCCGCTTATCACGCTGATGCCAAACCCAAAGGCTGATCCCTTGTCAACAAGCCTTATGACTATAACGGGGACAAGACCAAGTACAAGAGCTGGTGGCGATCAATGTTCACATATATCCGTGATAAGAAGAACAACCTCACATCTGACTCCGAAAGGATCGATGTTGTTCTCTCCTATATCCGAGGAGATCACGTAGATGCATGGGTCCAGAACTACTCGGACCAGAACTTTGACAAGGAAGAAGAGGAATGGACAGTCTCCTGGATGGAGTTCAAGGAGCATCTGAAGGAGCAATTTGTGGACTCCAACCTCGCGCGAGATGCGCAAGACCAGATCGAGCGGTTGCGCCAGGGGCAAGACACCGCTTGTTAGCGACTGACTAAGCCACAAGACTCAACCAGGTACCACAGCAAGAACTAAGGAAGAAAGTGTTCGCGTTCGTAAGACTAGGCTAGGCCAGGTGTATAAACGAGATCGGAACTAAAGTACAATGATACTACACTACTGCTTATATACTAGTAAGTCTGTGTTTGAAGCTCCTTGTCCATACGCGTTTCCACTAGGGATGCTCCACGCCCTTGACCCAGTGTTGTATGCTACTAGTCCGTGAAACCATTAAATACGAGTGGTGACTGCATGTAAGTAATAATACTGAAACAACCATGTGTGCTACGAGTGTCGGCGGTGTGTATACAATAGGGAGTCCATGAGGTATCGGCATGTATGATGTCATCCATGTGTTAGCGAACCATGGGAGAAAGTTGGGACGGACATGATCGGCGAGTTGCCGGAGTCGGGAGGATACAATGCGATCAGCATATTTGTGGACCATTTCACAAAGCGGTTACGCATTATACCAACACACACCACTCTGACGTCGGAAGGCATGGCCCGCATTTACCGTGATCGCATTTTCCCCATACATGGGATGCCACGACAGATGATACATGATCGCGGTCCACAATACCACTCGCTTTTCATGAAGGAGTTGTACCGGTTGTTGGGCATACAAGGAAACTTTACAACGGCGTATCATCCACAGGCAAATGGGCAAACAGAACGGTTGAACCAAGAGATAGAACATTTCTTACGGTTATTCGTCAATTACCATCAGAACGACTGGCATGAATGGTTACCCTCTGCTAAATTTGTTTACAACAATCGGGTACACTCAGCAACCAGGGTTACTCCGTTCTTCGCAGACATGGGCAGACACCCCTACAAAGGCACCGCTCCGAAAACGGCATTGAGAAACGAGACTGCGCAGGAGTTTGCCGACGGCATGAGGAAAACATGGGACGAAGTAGGGTCGGCATTGAAGATGGCAAAAGAGGACATGAAACGGTCTTATGACAGGAAGCGGACAGACGCAGTAGAGTACAAGGAGGGCGACAAAGTATGGCTGGAAGGGACAAATCTCAGCACAGACCGACCAATGAAGAAGCTTGATGACAAACGCTTCGGGCCGTTCAAAGTGATCAAGAAAGTCGGGACGAGCTCTTACAAGCTCCAGATTCCTCACACGTGGAAAAGCATTCATCCCGTGTTCAACGAGGCCCTGCTGACGCCTTACCACGAGCCGCAATTTCCGACGCAACCCCGAGACACGCGTCCACCACCTGTGCTGGAAGGAGCCGAACCCGAATGGGAGGTCGAGAAAGTGGTGAATTCCCGGAAGTACCGCGGGGGTTTTCAATACAAGGTTCACTGGAAGGGTTATGGCACACACAAGCAGACATGGGAACCGGCATGCAATCTCAAAAATGCCGACAAAGCCATCAGCGATTTCCACCAACAATATCCGAACAAGCCGAAGCCACCCGCGCTTGCTCGCATTGAAGTCCCCATGTCGCAATTTCCATCACATTTATTCCGACCCATGCCACCGCCTGATACTGAACCCCTTGACGTCACGCTACCCTCTGCAGCCCTCATGGAGCGACTCTGGCGCAGAATGGAACTTGCGCCTTAAGGAGGGGGTGATGTTATGAATCGTCATATTTTCACACTTTCACATCTTATCATATCTTATCGGGGCCTTGTCTTATCAACCAACGGACTGTTTCATCATCTGTTTCGTCACCGATCATACTCCTGTTCATTACCGAAGCCGTACTCATGTTGGACACACGCCTAACACATGGATGACATCATACATGCCGATACCTCATGGATTCCCCATTGTATACACACCACCGACACTCGTAGCACACATGGTTGTTTCAGTATTATTACTTACATGCAGTTACCACTCGTATTCAATGGTTTCACGGACTAGTAGCATACAACACTGGGTCAAGGGCATGGAGTTATCCCTAGCGGAAACACGTATGGACAAGGAGTCCCAAACACAGGCTTACTAGTATATAAGCAGTAGTGTAGTATCATTGTACTTTAGTTCCGATCTCGTTTATACACCTGGCCTAGCCTAGTCTTACGAATGCGAACACTTTCTTCCTTAGTTCTTGCTGTGGTACCTGGTTGAGTCTCGTGGCTTAGTTAGAGATGGACACGAGTCCATACTCGAGTATATTCGGACTCATCGTATGAGTAACTCTTACCTCAAACCCAATACTCAAGACTCGAGTCTTCACTCGAGACTCTACTCGAATATCTACTCTACTCGAGAGTACTTCATGAGTCTCGAGTATTCGAGTACTCGAGTACGATCCGAGTATACTCGAGTATACTCACGTATCAGCAAGCAAATTCAAACATAAAGACAGTGAAGATTAAAGTAAGTAGGTCGTAAGTGTATCAAGTTATATCCATATCAGTAGCATCCATATCAGTAGTATCCTGAGGTGAAGAAGCAGGCTTGCGCCGTCGAACCAAAACTACCTGCTCAATCGTTTCATAGAGATCATCGTCATCATCGTCAATCTCAACATCACCATCATGACCCGTGTCAAACTCTGAGACAGGATCCATACCATCGCGGAAATCAGAAAAGTCCATCTCCTCCGACTGTGCAACAGCCTTGCCCTTCCCCTTCCTCTTGGTCCACAAGTTCTCCTCAACATCATCCCCATCCTCGTCAACCACCTCATCCTCGTCAACCACCTCGTCCTCCTCGACAACCTCATCCTCCTCGACAACCTCCTCGACAACCTCCACCTCTGAATCGGAAACATCCATCGGTGCAGCATCCTCCGAGGAATCGTCACCTCCGTCTGCGTCTGCATCCGAATCCGTCCAGTCGGTCGAGAGGTCCTCATTCAAATCCTTCTTCCGTAACTTCCGATTGTGCAAGAACTTCGCAATCTTCTGCTCGGGGACAAGATCCTCAATGGCAAGCCACTGTCCAAGTATCGTGGTCTCTCGAATTGAGTCCGCAGCGAGATTGTGTCGTCGTTTGGAGACGACAAGACCACTGTGCGAGAAGAGTCGTTCGACATCAGTACTAGTGGCGGGACAGCTCAAGAAGTCGAGAGCCATCCGGGCAAGGGCTTGTTGTGGGGTGATAAACTCCGCATTGTGCGGTGCGGACTTCGAAACCCAGTAATCGATTCCATCGTCATCCGTAATGAATATGCCCTTTTGGCGCAGTGGTTATACTCGTTGTTGTGCTGATGCACAGAAATGGCTGAGCTCCGTGGGTTCAATGCTCACGGGGTTCATTTTGTTCAAAAAATATATATTAGGAGCTGAATACTCACGAATACTCACGAATATAAGAATACTCATGAGTATTCACGAATATTTATGAGTATGAGTCTATCGAGTATTCGTGGCCCCAAACTGAAACTCTAGACTCACCATAGACTCTAGACTCTACTCTACTCACGTGCGAGTATACTCTTGGCTTGCATGATGAGTATGAGTTTATTCGTGAGTACTTTTTTTATTCTATACTCGCGTCCGACTCTAGGCTTAGTCAGTCGCTAACAGAATCATACTGAGCCGTAATATTATTGGGATGAAGGGAAGCCTTCTGTAGAAGAGGAAGCATGAGAGGGACGGGCACTGTTGTGGCATTAAGCTTAAGTGCATTTCAGTACATGGTTGGGATGTCAGGCAATCCAACTTCCAAATCCCAGAAAGGTGAAGAAAGGATTTTGAGCAATGGATATTGTTCAATCAAACACATACATGCTCTGCACTTTAAGTTGGCACCTTCAATAACCACATGAGAAAGGTCTAGTTCCGTGATTTGGTCCCATGGAAATTCAGCGCCCCACATACTGTAGTGTTTCGACCGCAAATTCACATAACAGGTCACGGGGGTCTTTGAAGTGAAGCTATATATACATCATAACGGGTCACGGACCACTTTGGTCAGGCACGAGCCTCCAAATAAGGAAATTTCAGGTCCCGCTATAAGCGGAACTGTCCAAAAAAGGCAATTTAAGGGTCTGTGAAGCTGTTCGCTGTAACTTCAGACCATAATGGGTCACAGGCTGTGAAGTTACGGTCGAAACGCTACAGTACCTCCATTAAGGGGGACAGTGTTTGAAGACAGACACTAATAATTGTTCCTGTAACTCGAGCGGAGGAAAATAAAGAAACACCAACTCGAAACAACAAGAAAGCCGACCATAAAGTGGCACATAAAGAATATTCCAGTTTGCGTGCATACCACTGCCTTTCGCCACTGATACAACAATGATGTCAAGTATGTGTTTTGAAATCAAAGAATCAGATATAAACAGCTGTTCTTCATATTTAAGTTTGTCCAAGCCGTTTGTTATGAATGACCATATTTTCACACTTTTACATCTTATCATATCTTATCGGGGCCTTGTCTTATCAACCAACGGACTGTTTCATCATCTGTTTCGTCACCGATCATACTCCTGTTCATTACCGAAGCCGTACTCATGTTGGACACACGCCTAACACATGGATGACATCATACATGCCGATACCTCATGGATTCCCCATTGTATACACATCACCGACACTCGTAGCACACATGGTTGTTTCAGTATTATTACTTACATGCAGTTACCACTCGTATTTAATGGTTTCATGGACTAGTAGCATACAACACTGGGTCAAGGGCGTGGAGTTAACCCTAGCAGAAACACGTATGGACAAGGAGTCCCAAACACAGACTTACTAGTATATAAGCAGTAGCGTAGTATCATTGTACTTTAGTTCCGATCTCGTTTATACACCTGGCCTAGCCTAGTCTTACGAACGCGAACACTTTCTTCCTTAGTTCTTGCTGTGGTACCTGGTTGAGTCTCGTGGCTTAGTCAGTCGCTAACAGAAGATCAGAACTACCTTTTACCACCTACCACACATCCCTGATCGTCGATCAGCACTTCGCTGTTTGATCATCGCACATTCCCCTATTCCCTTTCCTGCTTACAGATCGACGGATTCCTAATCCCAGCGCACGTCCGCATACATGTGTATTGGTCCCAGTAGCGCCGGCTAACAGTTAGAGATAACTGCCTCGGGTGCTGGAAGTAACCGCTCTCACGAGAACGAACTTTTGGCAGTTGCACTTCAGTGGGCGCTGTTTACGGGTCAACCCCCGTTCCCAGGAAAACTTCGGCTTACCTCACACCAGAGGGACGTCGGCTGGGCAATTGCGAACTTGTGACGAGCTCTTGGGCTCCGTAGATACGTAGTCAGTAGTCGGTAAAATAGTGTAGACAGTTACGATACCTACCTACTTTACTTACATTACGATACACACCACCATTCCCCACCCTACCAAGTCCTGGATTCTATTTCAGATCTAGGCGATCCTCCTATTCATCCAAACCTCTATTCCCTCACCCGTTTATCCAAATCCGCATCACCCATATCCCCACTTTCACCCTTTCACTCTCCGATCCATCACCCCGATCCATCATGTCCAACAAGCACCCGAACCGCTCATCACACACCCGCTCATCATGCCAATGACGAAACTAAAGGTCGATCCCTTGTCAACAAGCCTTATGACTATGACGGGGACAAGTCCAAATACAAGAGCTGGTGGCGATCGATGTTCACATACATCCGTGACAAGAAGAACAACCTCACATCTGACTCCGAAAGGATGATGTTGTTCTCTCCTACATCCGAGGAGATCACGTTGATGCATGGGTCCAGAACTACTCGGACCAGAACTTCGACGAGGAAGAAGAGGAATGGACAGTCTCTTGGACGGAGTTCAAGGAGACTTGAAGGAGCGATTTGTGGATTCCAACCTCGCGCGAGACGCGCAAGACAGATCGAGCGGTTGCGCCAGGGGCAAGACACCGCTCAAGATTTCTTCCAGAAGTTCGAGGTCCTGCTCACTCAGGCAGGATACTCGAAGGATGACGCATTTGTCGTGCGACTTCTCGAGACCAATGTCAACGAGAAGATCATCGACCAGATCTATGGCAGCCGAGATGGGTTGCCAGAGAAGTACAAGGATTGGAAGGCACAGATCTTCAGATCGATCAGCTGTGGAGAAGGCGGGCGGCGAGCAAGAGGTCCGGCATGCAGTCCCGGCCCCAAGCTCCGCAGGCGGCTACATCGAGAGCTAATCCTACGAACCACCCCCGACGCCGATCACACGACGAGATGCCACCGGCGTTACCTATGGAGGAGCCGGCAGGCCGATGGACATCGACAACGCACGTCGAAGAGGACTTTGCTTCAGCTGTGGCAACACGGCCACGTCAGCAGGTTCTGTCCAAGAAAGGTGACCCCAGACGATTCGGGGTCTATGGACCGAAATGAATGACGAGGAGAAGAAGAAGCTGGCCAAGAGTTGGGTTTTGCGAAGCTCCCGCAGTAGACGCAGTCCTGCCGGAGCAGTCATCAAGGAGAGGGTCGTCAGATGCAGATTCTATTTACAGTACAGGTACTGAACACCTAAAATATCATCGACGACTTTACCACCAAAACCTGCGAAAGAAAGATTTGAGCCAAATACGCCCGAGTGGATGCACAACGGCTAAGAGAGGATGACGTGTCGAGAGCAGTGGGAATTCTGAGAGCATGGATGCCGGAGCGGAGAGAAGAGAAGCGACGGAAGAGAAAGTGATGGCGATCAGAGCGTTGACGAAGGAAGCTGCGGTGGAAGTTGTGCGGAGTTGAAAAAGTCAAGGAAGTACATTCGGGGAACAAAGGGGCAAGACATGAAACTCCGAGTAACCATAGAGAGCGTGCACACAGGCTCTGAATGGGAAACGAGTGCCCTTCTTGACAGCGGAGCAACGGGTTCTTGCGTCAATAAAGAATTCGTCGAGAAGAACGGACTCCCGATCAAGGAGTTACCGGTCAAGCTCCCTGTCTACAATGCGGATGGAACCCTAAACAAGGGAGGAGCAATCGAAGGTTTTGTGGAGGTCGGATGAAGATCGGTGATCACGCCGAAAAGATTGAGTTGGCCGTCACCAATCTTGGCAAAACAAGATCTTTTTGGGGCTAGATTGGTTACGATATCACAACCCCACGATCAACTGGACGGAATCCACGTTGACTTTTGATCGATGCCCAGACCGTTGCGGCTACTACCCGAGTATACTCGCCGGAAGACGAAGGAGAAGATGTAGAAGAAAGCTGGAAGAGGGAGAGCGCTTGTTCTGGATGGACTGGGACAACTATGCAAAAGCGGTGAAAAGCTGAGATCACAACAGCCTTATCCGCTGCTGCACCTTACATGAGGAATTTCTGATGTATTCAGCAAGGCGGACTTTGACAAGTTACCGGAGCGAAGACCCTGGGATCACGCGATAGAACTCACGCCTGGTTCCAAACCGGTTGACTGCAAGGTTTACCCCTTAGCCATCCAAGCAGAAGGCGAGTTCTGGAGGAAAACATACGGACGGGACGCATATGGCCATCAATCTTACCCATGGCGTCACCATTCTTCTTTGTCAAGAAGAAGGACGGAAGCCTTCGGCCAGTGCAGGATTATCGGAAGTTGAACGACATGACAATCAAGAACCAATATCCCTTGCCGTTGATTCAGGAGCTTATTGACAAGCTGAAGGGAGCAAAGGTTTTCACAAAGATGGATGTCCGATGGGGTTACAATAACATCCGGATCAAAGATGGTGATGAGTGGAAAGCGGTGTTTAGAACAAATCGAGGGCTGTTCGAGCCATTAGTAATGTTCTTCGGACTCACAAACTCGCCGGCAACGTTCCAATCGTTCATGAATCACATCTTGAAGGAGTTGATTGACGGCGGACATGTTATAGTTTACCTAATGATATACTTATCTTTACGAACACTCTCGAGGAGCATAGACAGATTGTACGAAAGGTATTGGAGATATTACGAGTAAATAAGCTGTATTTAAAACCCGAGAAATGTAGTTTTGAGGCACAGACTGTAGATTACTTAGGAGTTATTGTTGGAGGAGGAGAAGTGAAGATGGATCCGGCAAAAGTGGCCGTAGTGAAGGAATGGAAGGAGCCGACGAAGAAGAAGGAAGTGCAGTCATTCCTGGGCTTCTGCAACTTCTACCGACGTTTCATTCGGGGATTTGCGGGAGTAGCGAAGCCGTTGACATCGCTAACCGGGAAGGGCGAGTGGGTTGGGGCATGGAGCAGCATGAGGCGTTTGAGGAGTTGAAACGGAGGATGACGGAAGAACCCGTTCTGATTGTACCACGCGACGACGGCAAGTTTCGAGTTGAGGCGGACTCCTCGAACTATGCGAACGGGGCGGTTCTTTCCCAGTTTGTTGACGGAAAATGGAGACCAGTAGCTTTCCGATCTCGCGCGCTGAACGAAGTGGAGCGCAATTATGAGATCTACGACAAAGAGATGATGGCTATTATGGACTCGATCGACGACTGGCGGCAATATCTCCTAGGCGCTAAGGAGACAGTGGAGGTTTTTACCGATCATCAAAACCTTCAGTACTTTAGAAACCACAGAAGTTGAACCGGAGGCAGGCGCGATGGGTTACGGAGTTGGCAGAGTATGACATACAGATGATTCACAAGCCGGGCAAGACAATGGGGAAAGCTGATGCCTTGTCAAGGATGACAGGCCTTGAGAAGGGGGAAAAAGATAACGAAAACGTTGTTTTACTAAACCGGAGTTTTTTATATCACAAATTCAATTTTCTTTACATACAGTAGCTACACCGGAGGACGAATTACTTAACAAAATCAAACAAAGAAAAGGAAACAAGGACAGATACGTACAAAAAGCATTAGAAAACAAAGAAAAAGGATGGGAAGAGAAGGAAAATGGACTTATTATATGGAAAGATGTATTTACATACCGAAGGACAAGGAATTGCGGGGAAAAGTTATCGGAATGCATCATGATGCACAGCTTGCAGGGCATCCGGGACGGTACAAGACTCTCGAGTTGATCACATGACCTATTGGTGGCCAGGAATTAGCCTAGACGTCCGCGAATACGTGGAAGGGTGTCAAAAATGCCAAGTTACAAAGTCACATCGCACAAAACCGGCTGCACCCCTCATCCTATAGACGTACCAAGCGAACCATGGGAGAAAGTTGGGACGGACATGATTGGCGAGTTGCCGGAGTCGGGAGGATACAATGCGATCAGCACGTTTGTGGACCATTTCACAAAGCGGTTACGCATTATACCAACACACACCACCCTGACGTCAGAAGGCATGGCTGTATTTACCGCGATCGAATCTTCCCCATACATGGATTGCCGCGACAGATGATACACATTGAGGTCCGCAATACCACTCGCGTTTCATGAAGGAGTTATACCGGCTGTTGGGCATTGAAGGGAACTTCACGACGGCATACCATCCACAGGCAAATGGGCAAACAGAACGGTTGAACCAAGAGATAGAACATTTCTTACGGTTATTTGTCAACTACCATCAGAACGACTGGCACGAATGGCTACCCTCTGCTGAATTCGTTTACAACGATCGAGTTCACTCGGCGACCAAAGTCACTCCGTTCTTCGCAGATATGGGCAGACATCCCTACAAAGGCACCGCTCCGAAAACGGCATCAAGAAACGAGACTGCGCAGGAGTTTGCCGACGGCATGAGGAAAACATGGGACGAAGTGGGGTCAGCATTGAAGATGGCAAAGGAGGATATGAAACGGTTTTATGACAGGAAGCGGACAGACGCAGTAGAATACAAGGGGGCGACAAAGTATGGCTGGAAGGGACGAATCTCAGCACGGACCGACCAATGAAGAAGCTTGATGACAAACGCTTTGGGCCGTTCAAAGTGATCAAGAAAGTCGGGACGAGCTCTTACAAGCTCCAGATCCCTCACACGTGGAAAAGCATCCATCCCGTGTTCAATGAGGCACTGTTGACGCCTTACCACGAGCCCCAATTTCCGACACAACCCCGAGACACGCGTCCACCACCTGTGCTGGAAGGAGCCGAACCGGAATGGGAGGTTGAGAAAGTGGTTAATTCCCGGAAATACCGCGGGGGTTTTCAATACAAGGTTCACTGGAAGGGTTATGGCACACATGAACAGACATGGGAACCGGCATGCAATCTCAAGAATGCCGACGAAGCTATTCACGATTTTCACCAGCAGTACCCGAACAAGCCAAAGCCACCTGTGCTTGCTCGCATCGAAGTCCCCATGTCGCAATTTCCATCACATTTATTCCGACCCATGCCACCGCCTGACACCGAACCTCTTGACGTCACGCTACCCTCTGCGGCCCTCATGGAGCGACTCTGGCGCAGAATGGAACTTGCGCCTTAAGGAGGGGGTGATGTTATGAATGACCATATTTTCACACTTTTACATCTTATCATATCTTATCGGGGCCTTGTCTTATCAACCAACGGACTGTTTCATCATCTGTTTCGTCACCGATCATACTCCTGTTCATTACCGAAGCCGTACTCATGTTGGACACACGCCTAACACATGGATGACATCATACATGCCGATACCTCATGGATTCCCCATTGTATACACATCACCGACACTCGTAGCACACATGGTTGTTTCAGTATTATTACTTACAAGCAGTTACCACTCGTATTTAATGGTTTCACGGACTAGTAGCATACAACACTGGGTCAAGGGCGTGGAGTTTCCCCTAGCGGAAACACGTATGGACAAGGAGTCCCAAACACAGGCGTACTAGTATATAAGCAGTAGTGTAGTATCATTGTACTTTAGTTCCGATCTTGTTTATACACCGGGCCTAGCCTAGTCTTACGAACGCGAACGTTTTCTTTTTCAGTTCTTACTGTGGTACCTGGTTGAGTCTCGTGGCTTAGTCCGTCGCTAACACCGTTGCTCATAGATATGTCTAGGAGGTCCTAACGGGAACACTGGATGACTGCCTCCAAGCGCTCTACATCTGCTTTGCGCTGCACATCTTCCGGAAAAAGAATATATATAGTCGACCAAAGCGATTGAAGGGACAAAGCAATGTTTCGCCATCTCTGAAAACCGTGGCTGAGCTGCCATATGGACCCTGACACGTCAAAGGCGTTTGGAACAAAGTAGTTAGAGGCGTGAAGGAAGATTTCCGAGGGGAGAGTGTGATGCAAGGAAATGAGATTGCTGTACTGCGTTTGGACGTTTATCAACCGCTCTCGCTCTTCCTCCATCAACTTGATCACCTCTTGAAGGGATGCGACCTTGTAATTGATGGACGATATGTCGTTGGAGAGATGGTGTGTCGGATGTGCGTGATCTCCTCGTCCGTCGCTGGGAAATTCGAGGTACGGAGTAGTACGGAGCTCTGATATTCCGCTTCGTGGCGACGACTCCGTCTGATGAAGGGACCGCAATTGCTGCACTGGGACGCGATCTGCTTCATCCTGGACCCAGACCGATTCGAAGTGCAAGAGAAATGCCGCCTGAAAGCAATGGTAAGGATGCGTTTCGTGAGATGTAAATACGTACCTGTATTCCCTACGCGATGATAGTTTTCACTGTGCTGAGAGAGATAACTCTGGTAGGCACGTCAGAGAGCCGCTGATGGTGGTGGTTTACAAACAACCTGTGATCAAGAAATCTTCACTTCTGTCAGAAAGAGCGCAACCCAATCCTTGGTAATTGACTTCTATCTAAGCATCCATAGTAGACTGTGCGACCATTACAATCGAACAACGTGTGTTATTTGTGTCCAATGTATCACTGTAATCTGGTGCGCGAAGAACGCGAAGGACCAAGGCGGATTTTGCCTTGCTCATCCCTACAACATCGGACTAACCGCACCTAGCGAATAGCGTCACGGATGCACTGTGTTACAAAGAGTTTCCAAGATCAGTCAGTGCCATGGACGAGCGTCGAGGGAAGGCAGCATGATCGCGGTTGGTCAGGCGCGCAGAATCGCAAGGATACAAGTCGCTTGTTGCACACGGACAGATAGACGAGAACTTACACCTTAGTATTGCGAATGAGGATATCACAACGAATATATCCTTTACCACGAAATCCTTGATCCATCAACATCAATAAATCACCTCCATCCTTTTCACGCGTAGCGTTTTCGACAATGTCCGTCAACATAGTCGCCGCCGTTTCTGGACTGAGTCCTTTGGTTTCCAGCATGTGCGCTATGGCGCCGCTCGTGTCCTGCTCTCTGTTGATCCTCGCTGCAGTCAACATGAGTCGAACACTTCAAATTACATATAGACACGACGCACCCATATCGGTATCGACGGGACCCGGAGCCAAAGGGAAGCAAACTGCCATTACTATGAGGACCGAATCGAAAGGTATTGAAGGAAACCCTACGCACCGAGCCAATCGTTCTCGAAATGGATCCTGCGTGCAATGAGGTTGAGTGCGGCTTTGGATGCACAGTAGGGGTTGATTGTTGCAGTCATAGAGATGGAGGCTGTGAGACTTCCTCCCGCACTCGTCATAGGGATAAACTTCGGCTTTGTGCTAGCCTTTAAGAGTTTATATAAAGCCTGGAAGAGGACAATAGTTCCGATCGTGTTGACCTCATAGTGGACCCGAAATTCTTCTGGTGGGGTTTCCTGTACGGGTGCGACGTAGTTGCAAATGGCTGTAACGATTTTCGACGAGATGTTCAATGTAAGGAGGAAGAAGACTGACCAGCGCAGGACACCACCGTATCGACGTGGCCGAATTGGGTTTCGATGTCTTTTGCGAGAGCTTGATTGTTCTCGACGTCGCCAGCAATGAACTTCATCGCATGGATCTTGCCGGGATATTTAGCGGAAAGAGCAGCAATCGCCTGGGAAGAGATATCCCGGACGGCCGCGATTACTGCAACGTCTTTATTGACATTCTTTGACGCGATTTCGTTGACCAAAGCGAGCCCTAACAAGCAAGTATGTAAGTCGGTTTTGAATCGCGTATCTGAGACCTACCAATGCCACGGCTGGCACCAGTGATGAGGTACACCTTGGTAGTAGGGGAAGACATGTCTACATAACCGTCAAAAGTCGTACCGTTTTATATTCCAGTCAAGATGACCAGCCTTTAATGACTACACGACGCGCGTCCCAACACCGTGACAGTGAACGTTAAAGCTGATTTCTCATGAGCGCTGAGGCAAGATTTATAATTGTCGCAATCTTGAACGCCAGGAATGTTGATATGAAGTGGGCAGATAATCTTCGTTTACGCCGGTAGGGCAAGCCGAGCGAATCCAGAGCAGATCCATAGCGCTGGCGTCCCATGCTTTGGGTGTCAGTACTTAGTTTCCCAGTGAATATAGGTGGGCCGAAAACAACGAAAGACCGCCCAAGGCCGAACCGGTTATTCAGAAATAGATACAGTTGGCAGACCTGGCCATCTCGTGAACAAGTCCCAAAGATGCGCGTAAGTATGGTGATATGTTCAGATCTTGAAGGAGGGAGTGGCAGTGCCCTACGTCACAAGATGTGATTCGAGAAGGGTCGCAACCAAACATGTCTCTCCTCCTCCTTTCACCTGGGCGCAATGGACGCCCCCGAGCCCGCCGCTGACGACTTGATACCGTGGTACAAGCAATCCTCCGGGATCCCATCATGCTCGCTCTCCGACACCGGCAGCGACGTGGGCAGCGACATATTCCGAAGCTTGTGGGCCCTGCGCCAGATCAAAGAAACGCTACCAAACGCGACATACACGCCGGTAACGTGGGATGAGGCGCAGAGCGTATTCACAAGGGCGGCATCGACCGATGCCGCGGTGACGGATGCTCATTTTAGTGCGGTGGGTATGTTGATGGTCACGAAGATCGAGGGGACGGGGCGCGTATGTGTGGTTTTAAGAGAGACGAAGCAGGCGCTTCCGTTGAATCCAGAGGCACTAATGGTCGTCCTTGTCAGTCCATCTCCATCCTCTTAAAATCTTTTGACTGACCCGACTAGTGCAGACTCTTTGATATTCGCCGCACGAATGTGTCCCCCTACAGAACTGTTGTACAAAGGCCAGCAGGATATCGGAATTCTTATTGATCCTGGAGTAAAGGTTGACTATCGGGTGTCGTACTGGAAAAGGCGCGGGTCAGGTGTGTTGTTATCCAAGCCAGACCTGTCCATCGTCTTGAACCACGTTTAGACTGAAAGATATGTGCGGATCGAAATAGTCTGACTGGCAGTCGCTGAGGTGCGCGCGAAGAAAATGAGCATGGCTTGCTTTCCCTTCGGCTCCAAGCGAGGAAGAACATATTCGCTTTTTGGAAAAGCTGGAAAGAAGCGGCAATGGATCTTGATAGGCTGTAATGATGTCTTTGTTAATCATTATCAAGACGCTGATTTATCATGTATCAGCGGTGCAATCTTCCAAGAAGAGATTCCTTGTACACTCCATCTCGGGTCCGAAAAGTCCTCCACCCTTTTGACTCACCTCGAACCTTCCAACTCGCGTCCCCCCGGCAGAAAGGTGGCAGTGCTCTTTAATTTATCAAGACGCGTAAAAAGCTCTATTGACTCACGCGTGTTCGGAACCGCACTTTCCATCCATCCAACCAAACCAAAAACCATGCCAGGAGACGCTGTCCACGACCTCATCCCATGGTACAAGCAATCCTCGGGCGTGCCCTCTCTCACTCTCTCGACGAGCGACGAGATGCGCACGAGCATCTACGCCATGCTGCAGCTCAAGGAAATGCTCCCCAACGCCCGCTACACGCCCGTCACCTGGGAAGACGCCCGCTCCATCTTCTCGAGCGCGGCAAACGACGACGACGCGGTGACGGATGCGCACTTCAGCGCGGTGGGTCTGTTGATGGTGACCAAGATCGAAGGGCGCGGGCGTGCGTTTGTCGTCGTGAGGAGGACGAACCAGATCTTTGGGTTGGATCCAGGAAAGACTAGGCTGCCTTGTGTGTGCTAAAGTTTGTTTGAATGATGGGTGATGATTGATGTGCAGACTCGTTCATGTTCGCGGCGCGTATGTGCCCGCCGACGGGGGTGAAGCCGAACGGGCGCGCGCAACAGCATATTGGGATCTTCACGGATCCGGGGATCGTCATCCACTACCAGGTGTCGTATTGGAAGAAGCATTGACGCGTAAGTCGACTGTGGTTCTGATTGTATGACGGGAAACTGAGCATCTATTGTCTAGTTACAATATGGCAGAGCAAGACGACGAGCTTGGATCTGTCATTGGAAGATAGTGTATTATGACAGGTTGATGTTACAAGGTGAGTATCCAGGTCTTTATTTAGATCTGAGGCTGGTTAATGACTTGTTTTCTATGCAGAGTAGACCAACATCGCCGGAACGGGAGCGCTACGTGCTTGAGAACAATTTCACGACGCGTTAGAGTGGGACAGCCGGCCTTCGGCATTGAGTTTTGTTTGTCAATCGTGGATTTTTTAAAAAATAGTACTGTATTTATACACCTTCATAGAATGGAGTTTGTATTTACAAGGACACAGTACCCGTCTCTCGTCAAGTTGAGGAATTGGCGTACCAATTATCGTAGCGCTTGATTGCCGCCCATTGCAGATCCACACGCTCCCCCAGTCGGGGGCAATTTCGCAAGATATCCGCCTTCAAGTAAGGACGGTAAACTTCGATCCGCACAGTCGTCAACACCGTCAGATGCGTGGCGACGAGGCTGTCCAACTGCTGCCATAAATCGTCCTTGCTGTGCACAGATCGCACGACGATCGTCTTGAGCTGAGAGCTGCCCGGGGGCGCGATGGAGATCGAGCTGACGAGCCAGTCGAGGTATTGAAAAGGGATCGTCAGTTTTTCGAGCTTGTGCAATGTACAAGGGACCAGGACTATAAAGGGCATGTTCAAATAGAATTTGGAAATCATCAATAAAATATACGCACCACCAGCCCATACCACCATGTGCAAGTGTGCGACGGGCGAGCGCTCTAGCAGCCCGCGGATAGCTGGGTTGTTGATCGTCGAGTGATGCCAAATCACATCTTTCAGGTGCTCCAGTCTGCCAATGTGCCCCGCGGCAATCGCCTGGCAGATCCTGGGAGTGGCGGACTCGATGAAGAGAATCTTCTTCAACGCAGACCGGCGCGGCGGCTGCCAACCTTCTGGGGGAGAGTATTCTTCCTGTACAGACCGGAAATCGACGAGCGTGTTTTCCCTGACGCTGTTCAAGTGGAGGTGCTCCATGTAAGGGAAGCACTCCACGCATGTCCAGATAAAGTCGTCTACGCGCGGAAAGTCAATGTGCTCGAATAAGACGCGCGTTATAGGCACGGAAGCGAGTAACGTTCGGAGGGAACGTAGCCATTCCCAGGGCGATCTCCTCAAGGCCTTTTCCACCCTGCCGAATGCCGTGTCGTGCTTTCTTCTTGAATCATTCAATCGACCTGACGTTGACGAGGTACGAAAGGAGTTGCGCGATGTTGTCTGCTGGAGAGCACGACGCGGAGGGAACTCGATGACAAGGCGCAGCGTTCGAACGCTCTGCGCAATGTGGGGAGCGGCGGCAAGAAGCTGGAGGAACCGCCTATGATCATCACAGGTGCGCAACTTTTCGCAGGATTGAACACGGAGAAGAGGTGTCGGATGGCGCTGGTGCGGAATGGAACCGAGACGAAAGAGCATGAGAGGAGGTCGTCATAGGATAACGGGCATAGTTGTCCGCGACCGTACTCTTCTCTGTGCCCCTTCTCGACCATTCTGTCGACGATATCGTCGATTAGTTCTTGAGGTAGCGAAGGTTTAAACACTACTGGGTGAATCTGCATTGACAGTCAGGATAGGTTGTGAAGTGAGGAGATTAGAGAATTACCATGTCAGAGACGAAATCTCTGGTATTGCACATGGTCATAGTGAGCGAACAGATGATGGCTGGAGTTGGGGAAGTGTCAAAAAGGCTCAGTGGAAGATAATTCATCGATACTCACATGCTTTTACTGGGTCAGCGTTTCTTCTTCTTCCCCTTGTGACCGCGAACACGCCGTAAGAATGTATATTTTACGACACGCTGCCATACGCATCGGCCTCATGCCTCTCCCGAAAATGAGCCGCGCGCGTCTCGAAGAGACTTTCGAAGATGCAGCTAGACAGCTCATTGAAAGACATCATTCTTTTCGGAGACAGCGGTATCTTTCAACGCTTCTTTTCAATTTCGAGGCCATCACTTTGTTCGACGTAGACTCCGAGCGACGGGGAAATCCGAGAGCTAGATCAAGGTTTTAACCTGGTGCGAGGCCAAATACGCGTTAGTCCAGGATGAAAATGATTAGAAACTACTTACAGACGTTTTGGGTGCTCATAATATCCTTCCCCGGATAGCATGCTCCTGGGATAGACAGGCTACTATGGGCGCACTGATTGACATCGCATGTCGCGTAAGAAGTGTAATGGCAGATGTAACTTTGGTCGCGTCCGTCATCAATTTCGAAGAAAAGGTTGGGAAAGAACCGTACACATTCCAGAACCATCCTCATGCCATAGTCGTTGAGTTGCACTACAATTCTTCAAACCGGGCGCCTAGGAATATTCGTGGTGGTAGTAAGAGAGAAGGGGAAGGATCGATGACTGCATCGAGCGACACCCGCCCTCGCGACCCAATATGGCAGGTTAATTTCCCACGCACAGACCCATGCGTCGGCAGTATAATACCTCGCCCGAACTTTTTCTTTTTCTTCAGATACATACTCGAACAGGATCTATTCTATAGAAACTGACCGAGTCTCGCATTTTTATAAATGCCGCATCTCTCAAGTCCAGTCGATGATTTTCCCACTCCTTCGCTCTACAGAGAATTTTGGCTTTCCTTGGAGGGTCTCGAGGACGTTTGGCGATTCAGCTGTGGCGCGCTCGTATGAGCCGCTCGGAGGTCTTGCCGGCGAGGAGAGTGTATGTCTGATGGATTCTTTATTTTTGTGTGTGGTTATCTGGGGTTTGCTTTTTGGCATCCTTGGGACTACGGCAAATATCATGGGTTTTCTTCTGGAGGCCCTCCTTTCGGTGAGTTACCTTTTGCTATACTATAGTGTACGACGATGAGCCAGACCATGCTGACGAAGTTATCTGCGCGGTCAGGATATGTTCTCACCCAATTATCGACATAGCTGAATAAGACTCATGCTATGAAGTACGTTGAGGACTCATGAGGATATGGACGCGGCGCGGCTATTTCTCGTGCGTTAAAGTAGCTTCTACGTCCTCTTCGCCGTCGATCTGCTCCTCGTTTTCTTCTTGGTCACTTGCCGGGGATTGGACGGGACCACTGGTGCTTCTCGCCCATAGGTTATTCTTTGCCTTAGGCGTCATGTGGAATGTCCTCCCCTGGTTATGTTGAACCAGCGATGTTTGAGTTGGGATGGACGACAATACCCTTTAGATTCCATTCCCGGCGTCGTGAGAAAACATGTCGTCTGGGAGCTTTGATGTGTCGCTCACGGTGGGTGCTTTTCCCTCTGTAGTGTGAGGTTTCTGAACGCCTCCCAGGCATTGTTGAGACTGGGCTGATCAAACTTGCCCCCTTCCTTCGTCGCTTCGCAGTGGCCAGAGATCGCTTCGATATCATCGTGAAGCGATGTGTGAGGGCGCTGTATACTGTGTCCGGTTATCCTCTACTGTGCCTGGTCCAAGCTCGTGGCGGAGAGATACATTGGCAGGTACGCCTGGGACCACTGGTGCTGCCGCTGCTATGAGCCCGAGCCCATCGGTTTTGATTCTTACTGGTTTAGGTGGGATGTATGACACCACGAACAAAGATGCTTGAGACTTTTACGTCTCTCAATGATCTCATTCTGCCGACGTATGCTGTTCTGAGACCCTCTCAAGTCTCTCGATGTTGTAGGGCCTGTGTGACCAGGAGCGACGAAGACCAGCGTCTTCGACTATGCTTGAGTTACGCAGAAATGGCCATGAAAGCGGCCGTCTGAAGGGTATGAGGTCTTTTCTCCCAGATGGATTGTTTCTGAATGTTAGTTTAGGTGCCGTCTCGGGGATATTGAACGCCGAGGAACATGGATGATTGAGACTTTTCATGTCTCTCAATTGCTTCTTTCTGAAGGCAGTGCGCAGACCCCTATACCCAATTTTGTTTATAAACAAATATTTCGACCGCCCTCTCCCTCTCTATCACTCTCATCATGGCTCTTAGCTTCATCCGCACCATCATCAACAAATTTGCTCACTCTCGTCGCTCCTCTGCGAGTACAGGTCCTTTCGGGCTTGTACCGCAAGAGTTACTCGACCTTGTCATTGGTTACCTCGCCGACGATAAAGTCGCCCTTCTATCGTGCGCACTCGTCCACCCTGCCTGGACCAGCATTAGTCGCTATCATCTTTCACCGGTGATGCTTGTTGTGTCAACCCCTGCTCGTTCCAAAGACCTTGTCAAACTATTACGTTCTTCGCGGGAGACGCTATCCTCGTCTATCACCGGCATAACGCTCGTCGGCGATGTCCCATTCGATGACTACGCCATGAACGGCAAATCCGACCGCGCACAGTCCTATCGCAAGTTGCTGCAGCTTCTTAAGGCGAAGCATGTTGCGCTTCGCTCGGGCGCTGTGGAGAACGATCCCTCACTCGTTGGACTCTTCGCTCAGTATTTTCCGGCTATTAGTGTGACCTGTGCGTCGTACCAGGATATCACGAGCTTCATGCGTGCACTCGCTGGCTCTTTCCCGCGGCTTTTGGAGCTCGGTGTAGTGCTTGGATCCAGAGGATGGATATACCGGACGCATCGTTATCTGGGTTGCGCGGCCTCGCATTAGGCACGCCGCACCTACGCAGTCTGCGTATGGTAGGGTGGAACAATGAGCTTGTGCGATGGTTGGGTGGTAACGTCGTCGGGACGCTGGAGCGATTGGAGCTGGAGAACACCAGCGTGTGGTCGACGTGCCATGTCGAAGAGGCGCTTCCGCTGATCCAGAGGAATAAGGAAACGCTGAAGGATGTGAGATTGAGCTTCATGAGGCGCAATGGTTAGTGTTGCTTCTTCCTTCTCTATCAGTTTGACGTGCTTATTGATTTGTAGTGGCTTTTGATTTATCGGGTTTGACGCGTTTGGAGTATTTGGAGGTAGCAAATGGGCTGGGTGATGCGTTGCATGGATGGCTGCTCCCGCGGTCGTTGAAGACAGTAGAGTTACGGGATGTGCTTAGCGTGTTCCATGGAGATTGTATGGGGGCTGCTGAGGGGGAGGACCTCATGAGAGCTCTTAGGATGTATTAAGCTTTCAATACCATATATCAAGAATGCATCCCCACTTTTGCATTTAAAATATGCTTCACCCAGATACACGGAGACAGATGCGATGCCTCTTGCCTCTGTTCAGTGTTCATGTCGCGCCAACGTTGAAGTTGAATGGATTTGAGTGTTACTATTCTCCTGTGCTAGACTACATGACGAAAGGCCGGCTGGAAATTCTTCCTATACTAGTTACTGTCAGCCACCATCAGATTATCCTGTTGGAGTTTTTTAAGAGTGAGATGTGGAGGGAATCAATTCAAACGTTGAGCCGCGAGGCGAAAGTTGATTGCCTAATGCGGATGCAGCAGTACTTTACTCCCACCACCATCGTCTTTGGGAACAGCGTCCTCGCCATCGACGTCCTCATTCACCAGTGACGCTACATACAGCTAACAAGGGTACCATCATCTTCACTTGCTTCGTTAGTCTTGAACGCGTCCACCAGAGTGGTCTCTCAATGCGGGAAATTCATCATCACGTAGGGTATACATGCGCGTACTTACGCTTGACTTGCGCCTCCAGGAACGCGGCGTTACTATTTCTTCTAGTAGGCAAATTTTCCTGTTAGTCGGTCTGCGTTCGAGATGCAGCACATTGCCTCGCAATGTAGCAATTGCGGTGCCTTCACCAGACGGAGTCATTACCACGAAGAGGAATATCAGAGCTCTGTGCTTCTTGAGCAACTGCGAAACTCGAATCTCCCAGCAACTGACCAGGTGTTCACACACATCCGACACACCATCTTACCTACTGTCTCCGACGACATATCATCCGTTGATTCGAAACTCGCATCCCTTCGAAAGGTCATCAGGTCGATGGAGACAGAGCGAGAGGCTTTGATAAGCGTCCAGAACAAGTACAACAACCTCATTTCCTTGTATCTCACACTTCCCTCAGAAATCTGGTCGGAAATATTCCTTCACACACTTTCTAGCTACCCTGTTTCCAACGCGTTCGACGCGTCCGAGTCCATATGGCAGCTCAGTCACGTTTGCCAGAGGTGGCTAAATGTTGCTTTGTCCCTTCAATCGTTTTGGTCGACTATGACTATTCCTTTTCCGGAAAGGGCGCAGTGCGAAGCCGATGTGGAGTGCTGGGGGCAATTATCCAGCGTTCCGGTCAAGGACGTATCTCTGAGCGACGGCTGGGACGAATTTGACGGACAGACCTTCATGGTTTATTCCTCGAATCCAAAACGCATACTCGACATTATCTTCGCTGAGTCGTATCGGTGGCGGAAGGCACAGTTATCATTTTCGCACGCAAACTGGAATATTCTCTATGTGCCACTTCATAATTGGCTTCCTCGTCTCGAGTCGTTGACCCTTTGCGTCACTCCGCTCCAGCTGGAGGAACATTTATCGGTGTGTATCTTCAAAAACTGTCCTCGTCTTACGAAATTGACCCTTAGTGGAGGTGTGCTGGACGTGGAATTTCCGTGGGATCAAATCACGAAGCTAGACCTTTCTTGCGTAGATGTTGGTGATAACGAGGAGCAGCGTAGAGCATGCATGCGTTTTATTGAACGGTGCCCGTTGCTTGAGATCCTGTCCACACCTTGCTGCGATTACCAAGAAGATGATGAGGTCGAATACCAACCACATACTCGAATGCGTTCAAGCTCGCTGTCACGTCGGTGTCCGTCCTCAATACGCTCACGCTTCCCCTCTTCTACGGGAGGCTTCCCTTCATCCCGAGCCTACCATGGCTCGGTATGATTCCCTATATTCATTCAAACACTTGTTCATTCGTTCCAATTGTATGAACGGTCTTACCAGCCTCTCATTTGCTAGTGTGCCCCTTGCTGACTCGCCGGACCTTACCCTCCATTCTATACTGTAACTTACGCAAACACATAGTCTCACTTTCCTCAAGCTTACTATCAGGGCACAGGAATACAACGATAGCTCAGATGCTAGCGACCGGGCACACAGTCATGATTGCGGCATCCCTCGAGATTGTACCGACGGAAGCGGTCACCTTCCTTCCCCACCTTTCGTCTCTGGACATTCGCGTTTTTAATCATCGTAACTCGTGGTTCGTACCGTATTTCGGGCCGGTTGGCTGTTTTGCTTCTGCGCTCAAAGCGCGTTGGAAGGGGGACGATACAATTGGGCTGGCAAGGCTTCGGACGTGCCACTTTTCTGTACAGGCGCAGTATCTGAAGGATGATATATTTCGGGAAATTGGGGGTGTTGCCATCCGACATATCTTTGATGAGGCCGACAGGTTTGTCTTTGACACGCTACTTGACAATGGGATGGACCTCGCTATACGGGTCACGACCGGCAACGTTCGACACAATGGCGTGGTTTTCGCAATTTCCAGGTGACCTGGGCGTCCCGCCTCGATCATTTAAGGTAGAGAGTTCATGTTAGTGCTCAACAACTCTTAACGCCATGTATCACAGGAGTCTCTGATCTGGACCTTTGGCCGTCTCGAAACTTGGACACGCACGGGCAATGGGAACCTGTTCCTTCTCCACGGTGTACCATAGCATGAAGGATACCATGTTCATTTCATAGATCGTCGCCGTCCAATGGAGTACCTTACGAATGCGGCGGAAGATCATCAAGGTCTCGCTTTCTTTGACTGGTACTGACGATAGCATTTGCGCTCAGGTCTAGAGACTAACAAGCCTCAGGTTTAGGTGGGCTGGTTCCTTGGAGCTTGCCAGATTGCCGCCGCTTGATCGCTGTTTCCAATACTGAGACGTATAATACCTCTCTTGCTAGAGAACGCTGACAAAATATAGCCGCTGTTCAGTATATATTTCCATTTTCACGCAAGTTTCATTGGAGTAGGTCGCTGGCAAGCTCTGATACTAGGAAAATTCAGGCGCGTTGAGGTTGAATTCTCTCACGCGCATAAGTATGTAGCATCTGTTGAATCGCCGCTCATCTTCTTCGCGTTCGCGGAAGTTGGGCACAAGATGCCACCAACATGTCAGAATCAGCAGACTGAAGCGTATCAACATAAATTCGCTCCGAACATGAGTTCAGCCGCCCACTGGCATGATGCTTATCCTCCACTCGAAGAACGTAGGTTGCCATGAAAGAATATCATCATAACGGTCCAAACATTGAAGTATTGGAAAAGTAAGTAGTTTGAAGAAGAACGGCCGCCGTTCACATTCTACTTGTTGTAGTAGCAAATGTAGTGGTCGCCGCAGGGACCATCGCCCGAGTTGGGATAGTTGAAGCGCCAGCGGTCGCTAACGAAATACAATCAGTCTCGTCTTCAGCGCCACGGAGCATAAGAAAACCTACCCTTCATCGACCATGTCGTCGGGGTTGCCCCAGCTTTCGTCACCATGCCTGCTACCGCCCTTTCCGATGTAGCAGATGTCTAAAAAGGAGGTGACTTCAAGGTTCAACAAGTCAGAAAAACGACTGACAGTGTCCTGGGCAGGCATTTGGGTGTCCGTCAGTGGAGCCAAAGTTGAGCTTCCAGCGGTCGCCCTGGTCGACGACGAGGTCGGGATTGCCATAAGAGGTCTCCCGCTTCGTGACCAAGCCCTGTAGGAAACCGAAGGTAAATGTGGGTTGCTCTCTGTAAAGAACGGTTCACGTGCGGTATCGAGGTTGGGGCTAGGAAGAGCGACGACGCCCAAAGCAAGAGTCATCAATGCAGCAAAAGAGGTAGTGAAATGCATTGTCGTTAAGAAGATTGAGAGTGAAGTGGAATGAGAAAGACTGCAAATGAAGAGGCAGAATGAAGAACTTACCTGCAGACCGTGTCAGCTTTATACCAGAGCACTGCGGAGTCCTCAAACACATAAATGACACGAGATCCGGTGAAAGTATCACCCAAAACGAATCGTGCTAAGCTACTCGACGCGTGTAAACGTGCTGAGTATCCACCGTCCCTGCAGCGTCAATATCCGACCATGGCGGAATCCGGATAGAAGGAGCCCTCAAACGAAAACAGCACAAGTTCCAAGGTCACATCCAAGCTGTTCTCGTCACTGTGCTGCATAATCCTACGCGTACGACGTAGCGGAAAGACTTGGCGCTCCAATGGCCGACACAGAGTGAATTGAACGTCCAACGTTCTAGCCGACTGTGTAAATCATCACATCAAAGCCGCACCACTGATAGGCATTTCGTGTTCCACGGTCGCAAAAAGTAAGATTGCCGTTGATTGGCGCCACTGTTGGAGGCTGTGCCTACTCTATTCTGTGTTTGGAATCAATTTGGAATTGACGTTCACGTACAGCGCTTGGAAGTTTCAACCTTAACGTCTCATCCGCTGTTTGAGAGCGAAGACATCGGAGAGGAGCTGGTGGTGGTCTTAGATGAGAAGGTCGTTGTGCGGAGAGGATGTGGTTCGAGAACTGCCGGTGGCGGAAAGTGCCGGATGCTCCATCACTCTCTCATCTCACCCGAAGAATTCGTTCTGCCTTACGCCAGGTCTTACAACACATTCGGTAGATGACTTCGTCATACCCTCTCGACCTGAGATCACCACTTGTTCATGCTGCCGTGCCAATCGCAATTTTGGACACGCGCGCCGCGACTTTGTATAGCCTTTTCAGCAGGCTCTTTCGTTTCATCCTTTCTGAGTTTCCTGCCTGCACTGCAGTGTTAATCACATCTACTTGCAACGTTCCTCCGCATGACATCCGCATCCACCCTGGCCAGCCGCCAAATAGGCTAACGTGACGCGTCTTGAAAGGGATCCGCGTGGCGTCAATGGAGCTCTATTGATTATGCGCAAGTCTGCTGCCTACTTTGAGTGTTTGATCGGCATCCGTGGCACTGTATTAGGACTTGGGCATGTTTCGTAGTTCATTTTCGGGCTCCACTCTTCACGTTTGAGGGTGCTGTTGGTACGGTATAAAAGACTGGCTGTATTGTAAGTAAGTTCTTCATCCTGCTTTTTCATCTGCAGTCTTTCTCATTCCACTTCACTCTCAACCTCTTCAACAACGATGCATCTCACTACCTCTTTCGCTGCATTGATGACTCTTGCTTTGGGCGTCGTCGCTCTTCCTAGCCCCAACGCTGATACCGTACGTGATCGTGCACGTCGACTAGCCAATACTTACCTTCCTTTTCTTGCAGGGCCTGGTCACGAAGCGGGAGACCTCTTATGGCAACCCCGACCTTGTCGTCGACCAGGGCGACCGCTGGAAGCTCAACTTTGGCTCCACTGAGGACACCCTAATGCCTGTCCGGACACTGTCAGTCGCTGTTTCGACTTGTCGATACCTATGAAGCTCACCTCATTCATAGACATCTGCTACATCGGCAAGGGCGGTAGCAGGCATGGTGACGAAAGCTGGGGCAACCCCGACGACATGGTCGATGAAGGGTAGGCTTTCGTGTGCTCTCAGGGCGCTGAAACAAGACTGATTATTGTTAGCGACCGCTGGCGCTTCAACTACCCCAACTCGGGCGATGGTCCCTGCGGCGACCACTACATCTGCTACTACAACAAGTAGATGTTTATGATACTTGTCCGATTGCAGCATTGTCCTCGGTATTTACGACGCCTGCTGTAGCTAGTCCATTTCGCTTACTTCTTGAATCTATTCTAATGCTCTATGTCATTTGCTTGTTTCCTGGATCATTGCTCCGTCAGGCGAGAACTCTCTGTCGGAGTGAATCCAAAATGTACCGGTGTGTATCTCAGCGAATGTTACAACTGCGTTACCGAATGGGCGCCATTGCACGTATCGAAACATGGCCGCGGTCTGCCTTATAAGTCCAATACATAGATAACCTCCCCTCAAGTAGCAAAGCAGCAAGGTCAAGGATGCTTGGTGAGAAGCCGTGTCACTGTCAGTCAGACTCAGTGCTAAGCTAGGATCAGACGAAAAGATCACAGTCTATAGCGTCCTGATCACAGAAAGGCGGCCAGAACGTCATTCATCGCGCTTGCTCTCAAAGCATTGGCGAATACTAGAACATTTTTAGTACAGGTAATGAAAACCATCGAGCGCTATTCACAAGGAAGACGAAACTGTTTGAAAGTATCAGAAATAACAGCAATAGCGGTCCTGCTTAGACCAAGCTCGTCCGAGGCCGATCTTCCAGCACTTGAGGCTCGGTGGCCGTCAGGACTACTATCAGTGAGGTCCTCCGGGATCCATGGTGAGGATTTGTTAGCAGTGGGAGCCACGCTAACGACACAGAGCGACGCCAATGACCATGTCATTGCTCAACATGTACTGCACGTGATCAGCTGAGTACGCGGTCGATGACTCGACTCCGCGGTCAACCTCTTGCCGCATCGATATCTGCGCTTTTCTCTTGTTCTGTGGCCTCATAACTTTTCAGTCTTAACCATCCTCTCTACCGGCTCGTTCCTGCGTCTGTTCTTAGGGCATCAGGGTTTCCCAATTTTTCTCATTGAACTTTCGGACTTGACGCTACGGCCTTAGCCTTAATCGCGCGCACTAAGCTTAAAAGCTCCCGAGATGCGAACACACAGAGTTCTCCCCTCGTTTTCTATACCGGAGTGCCTTGCTCAGTTGCTCTGGCCAAGGGGCAAATCTGTGGACTGCGTCATAGCTGGACCAGATTTTGGGATGCTATCTGGCACACGATGGATTGAGAGCTGGAGCTGCTGCATGTCCAAATCACGACTGCCTAGGACGAGGAGTGACGTGCAAGTCCGCTCCGGACAGCAACTGCGCAGAGGTGTCTTCGTATTCAGAGGCTCTTGTGAAGGCCAGCTACGTACATGTTCGGACGCATCGTGGAATGCTATGTAATATGCTGCTGTCTAATTCCTCGAATGCAAAGGAACTTTATCAGGCCTGTGACACCTTTATAGCTGTAGATCTCGTCTCAGAGGTTGGCATGCTACGTGAAAAGCTCTAACTTAAATACGAGCCCTGCCAAAGTCACAACTGCAGTGGTTCCCCTATCTATTTCTAAATAGGCTTACTCTCTTGCGCCAACGACTTTATTCTAGCCCGCGACTCGTCAACCTACTGACACTAGCTGCTGCCACGGATTAATGAGTAATCCTATTGAACCTCTCGCTTACTGAGCTGTATGTCCTGCTTGCGCGTGTTCGTCTTGACGTTTACGGACTCAATATGGTATGGTAAATAGGGAAACGATTTATGAATCAGCCAGTGCTTAGAAATCTTGGATGCCTACGCGACTCTGTGCTCGGTAATGATCAAAGTCATCCAACTATCAGCCTGCCCTGTAGCTAGAGCCAGTATAAAGACCAGCCTCTTTCGATTTAACCAGACATCACATACTACGATTTCTCAGCCATGTCCTCCTCTACTAAAGTCTACCTCGTCACTGGCGCCAACCGTGGAATCGGTACGCCACATATCCATAACCCAATTTCCACTCACAGACCCCCCTCTCTTTTCAGGCCTCGCTCTGGTGAACGAAATCGCGTCAAGGAACGCTGACAAGGACATCGCTGTTATTGCCGCTGTTCGGGATATCTCGTTTCAGTCAATTGCCGACATTTCCGGGAAATATCCAGGCAAGATTCACGCGTTGAAGTACATCGCTGGCGATGCAGCGAACAACCAGGCGCTCGCAGAGGAGATTAAAGCCAAGTTCGGCCACGTCGACACTGTCATTGCCAATGCAGGTAAATGAATATGATCTCGTTCTCACTATAAACATGATTTGACATGATCTCGTTACAGCCATCGGGAACAGTATGGACAGCATATTGGAAACGCCGATCAAGCAATTCGAGGACCACTTCCACGTCAACGCGCTGGGCGTGGTTGTCCTCTTCCAGGCCTTCTACGGTCTGCTCAAGGCCAGCAAAGAGCCCAAATTTATCCCGATAAGCAGTTCCTCGGGCAGCATCACTGTCTCGATGGGTTTCCCTGTAGCGACAAACGCCTATGGCGTCTCCAAGATCGCCCTCAACTTCATCGCTCGGCGAATTCATTTTGAGAACGATTGGCTAGGTGCGTGTCGTGTAGTGATTGGGTGGGACTTTTTCCTGATCATTATGGCAGTTTGCTTCCCCTTGGATCCTGGCCCGGTCGATACGGACATGGGTATGTCTGTCTGTCTGTATCAGTACTTCACCTGTTGATCTCGTGTATGACTAAGGGCAACTCGCGCGCGAGATGGACAAGAGCGGCGCCCTAGGAGCCCTCCTGGATTCCATCGCAAGAACCACAGAAGTGGCGGCCACCAAGTTGATAGACGTCATCGAAGACGCTACGCGTGAAAAGGATGGGGGAGAATTTGTCGATCTCAATGGAGGGAGGGTTACCTGGTGACGAATTATTGCACTTCTTCTGCAATCTAGTAGGATGCCGACCTAAAATCAAAACTCGACGTTCTTGTAAGCATTGCTCGCAGAAATCTACTTAGTACCCACAACCCTAACGAACCGGATTTTCCGCCGCGAATTGAACCTTATTGAGGCTATCACGTCCTTTGCATGATCTGTGCGCCTTGTTACTAGAGGGATTTAGTTGACGCGCGCATGGAGTTTGTACAAGATGCTTCGTTGTTTGTATACAGACAACTTGAACTTGAGGCAACGACGAACGTGTACGGTACCCTTCATAAAATGGCAGACTTTACAATAAGATGGTTTCCCTAGTAAAGAACAGCCCCCTTTGCGCGTGAAACGAATCCCCGCGGAAACACTACTGTCATTCAGGAATTCAGAAAAACTCATTCACCATGATGCAATATTTACCTTCACTGAATAGAAAGAAGTCTCCATCCCTTTGAAAACTGCGAGATTTAGTTTACTCCTTCCGATTTTTGCGTTCAGCCTCGAAGTGAGCTCTATAGCGAGGTCCATGCCGTCGTCAATCAGCTCATTGAAGATAAACCTTTCCGCTGCATCGAAAATATGCGGGATGAGACTCCCTTCAACTTTTGCTGCCTCAAGAACTTCATCTTGCGGCATTCTTCCCGCCACCGATGCTGAAGAAAGAATACCGGTAATAAAGGGTGATGATGATCTTCAAATCGGGAACCTGCAGGAACGAAACAACTACTCACCGGTTGTTAACATTATGGAGTCAAGAACCGGCGCCACATGGATGTAGCAAGGAAGGAAGAAACGAAAAAACGGTGGCTGTGCTCTTCCGTCCCTGTAGTGATCGTCAGGGTGTTGGTTCTAAATCTCAAGAAGAGATAAATACGCGTTCGACTTAGCTTAATTAACACTATGATCATGGCCACTAAGTATTAGAACTTAGAAGGAACTGGTACACGAAAAACTTGGATGCGGTCACAATTAATCGTTTTCTTCCGCTTATGGGCTCTTGTTTATCCAAGGGCCTCGCCGCATGTTTGCAGGGTGAAAAACGTGTAGTGGCCTGTAGTGGCGCCGGTTAATTTCCGAGATTTGAAGTCATTCGTCGATCACGATGATTTTGCATCGAGTACTTTGGTGCGAGGAATGTGGTATGCCACCATGAAGCTATGATGAAACGAGAGGTGTTCTAGCGCTAGGAGTTGTGGACGACGAGCTTGACAGAGGTGCACGAGGACAAGCCGGATGACTCCGATCACGAACAATGGCGGCTCTCGTGGCTCATCAAGGGTCCCATTGACATATATAGCACGGGCTTCCGAAGCAGCCTGAGTAAATCGTCCCTCTCTTCTCCCGTCTAGCATCTCATTCGCCCATAATGTCTTCCTTGGCATCCTTGACGACTTCACCTGACATGCAGCCCCTTGAAGACTACTGCTTCAGTCCCCGCGCAAAAGAGGTGTGCCGAGATGTTTTCTGTCTTCACTCTCTGCTCAACTCGGTAAAAGATCTACAAGATGGAGTACTACTGGGGGCTCTCGAGAGGAGAATTGGAGCTTGAGTCAGCGCTGAACCGCATTACAGGCATGTCACTTCATCTGCTCTATCGAATTGAACGATATTGATGCCATGCAGTACGCGCCGACGTCAAGAAACTCCTCGAGCAGGAGCAATACGCGCTCATTCCGACTCAAGATACTCTTCAAATCCTTTACGATCTCCACGACTGCAACCAAGAGCGTGCCCACGACGATCGACGCGTCTTTACTGAGGTGTGTCCAAGAGCTTGCTTAGCCCCCAAAAGTCTAATCTGGAGGGTCTGACAGGTCCTTCCAATCGGGGAGTACAATTACCACCTCGTCCCCACATCCGCCTCTTCTCCCTCAATCCAATCTACCGACTGCTCCACCCCCTCCTCTAAATCCACGCAGCTCTTCGTCCGCTCCTACGTCCACCCCGCCTTGGTCATCGCTGCTACCTACCCCATGTTCAACCGCTTCCCCCTGCTTGGTCGCAACAGGTGGATAAGCAGTATCTCCTCATTCTATCTCCTCCAACTGCCGACCTTTGCTCGTAATCTCGCCGAATGGCGCCCACATAACGACAAGGTCCACCCAGAGACCGGAGGATCTCCTACTCGTCGCCAACGAGCCCGTCGATCTCTCGAGATAGAACAAGCTGACGCGCCAGTGGGCGAGCGGCTTCCGCTTATGACGGGTCTCCCTGAGACGCTTCCCCGTATCGAACGTCGGGTGCAGATGGTGTACTGTCAATTCGACATTTCCCTCGCCGTGTTGAACGACATCGACATTGGGGAATACGCGTATGAGCCTGCGCCGGCTGCGGCCGACGTGTTCGAGTGCGGCGACGACTGGAAGAGTGTGGCGCGCAAGCGCTTGGCGGCTAACCGAAACCGCATGTCTCCGAAGAAGGAGGTACGCAGACGCTGGAATTTTTCTCTCAAGTCCCAGAAATTGAGCCCCTTTTGATTTATCTTGTAACGTTTTACATGTGTACGACGCTCCCCGGAACCCTCATTGTATTTTCCCGCATCGCATACTTATTGTATTTTAAATTATGTATCTTTACTAGCTATCTACGTGCTCTCCTAAATGCTAATCGTCCTTGCGTTTTTCACCATCTCAGGAATGTTTGCTTGGCAAGTCTTCGCCGATGTCACTAGTCCTTGCAGCAAAATAGAGGAGCCCTCATGGGAGGTGTCAAGACTGACAGGTACCGAGAATACCATGGCTCGGCGAAGTTGTAATCTTGCAGGGTTGACAGGAAGATTGAAAAGGGAAGATACGTTTTGGGAGAGAGGTGTTATTGGGAGAGGCGCGGGCAATGAAATCCATGGAGAAGTCAACACTCAGAGGAAAGGAGAGGGAGATTTACACTCAGCGCCTTCCTTGCTCATCTACTCACGAGTCGCTACGGCTGCGCACGAGCGGCCTCACGAATCGTCTCCCCGCTACTACTTACCTACCTATATCCAAACTCATCGTTTAGTCATTTTGTTACACACTTTACGATGCCACAAATATAACTATGCGAAAGTAATCGAGGGGCGCAGATCAAAACTACACCTTGCGCTGCACAGTAAAGTCGGTTTGAAACAATGGCCGGCACCATCAGTCACATGACGCTATTTACTGACAATGAACGCGGCTTCACGACTCTATTCAGAACCACCACCATCACTAGCAGTGCCTCCTTGTAAGTTTCGTCTCTGGCATCATAAAGTCCCATAACTGAAGCTTAGAAAAGCCATTGCAATGAATTCTCACCAGACTGTTTCTCGCATCACAGATGTTGTGCCCGCCAACTTTCTTTGCGACAATCAAACAATGCAGAAAATCGCCGACTCACAACTGTCAGATGAAAAGGCTCTATCATTGTTAGAGGCGAATCTTTCCGTCCTCGAATCGCGCCAACAGCGTCTCAAAGACGAGCTGGCAAGCGTCGAACAACTCATTTCGGAGGCGGTCTCCGAGCAGACGCGCCTACGCTCCTCTATTGAGACTCATAAATCCCTCCTTGCCTATACTCCCGTCCGCGCCCTGCCAGGGGAGGTCCTGAGCGAGATTTTCCTTCATTACATCGCCATTTCCCAACCCACGCGGGGATCTGTTTTCAAAGAGATTGTTGCCTGCTTCAGCATCCGTGCTCGTATCCTACAGGTCTGCCGTCGCTGGCGCACTACAGCTTTGGCTGATCCTCGTCTGTGGACCACTATCCCTTTGATTGGTTCAGGCGAACCCTTCTATGACGACGAGGAAGGTACGGATGACAAAGAAGAAAAGACATTCGCCCATCCTATGATATCTGGGTCTCCTCAAGAGCGGACTGCATATTGGAAGGTGCTGGAAGGCAGAATAAAGCGAACATCTTCGCTGCCTTTGCAACTACTCTTCCATTACGACGATTATGGTAGTAGCATCGTCAATCGCGACGACACAATTTCCTCGCTGAAGACCTTTATTCGCTTGTTCCCACGAGCAGACACCATTTCCCTCCATATCGAAGCAGACAGTGAAGACTTCAGATCCTTCATGGGCAATTTCGACATTCCCCATACTGACGGAGTCCACACCGCCCGGGTTGACGTTGACGACGAAGTATTCGGGCGAAGAATTGTCTCCGCACTACCGAATGTAGAGGTGTTAGCCACGACAACAAGGATCGTTGATCAGTGGTTCACTGGTGCATCAACCGCAGGACATTGCCTGCGCAGTCTGCACATTCTGGACGACTGCTTTTCCATACCGTTTCTACAAGTGTTGGATCTCCTAGATCGCGCGCGCTGCTTGAGACACTCAAGCTCGCGGGGATCTCCATTATGCCTTCTGTTGGCACCCTTCGTGTTGTTACCCATACGCTCCTGTCGACATTCCACCTTCCTTCTGTGACGGCAGAGGAAAATGATGCCGTTTTCGAACATTTGACCCTCCCCGCTCTCCGGTCCCTCTCTTTTGGGGTCAATCACGATCCCTACTGTTGGCCCCGCCCAAGTAACCTCTCATTTCTTCAACGCTCCCATTGTATGTTGACGGAGCTTGGATTCTGTCATTGCCTGGTCGACGAGCAACCCCTTGTGGCACTGCTTACAGCTCAAAGCAAATTCACAACCCTCCGGCTCAACTTTTCTGCTGATGACGCAGTCGGACGCGGTGCACCCATTCCAACGCCGATCCTGGTCTTTCTTTCTAAGAAGCCTAAGGGTGCCTCAGCCTATCATTTACCAGCATTGACGGTCCTCAAGGTTTCCGTGGTTCCACGGCAGCTGAAGGCTGTGAAACGGATGATTCAGTCACGATCTACAGCTCAAGCGAAGAAGTCTGGAATTGCGACACTTCTAGAAGTGGACATTGATGTACAGACCAAGCAGAGTGAAGAGGATATCAAGAAGGACGAGCACACAGCCCTGTTCAAGGCATTTACGGACAAGGGCATGGTGATCCGGATCTCTTACAGATACGTATATTAAGTAGGTATTCAATCTTAGTTATAACACGCACTGTCATTAGCATGTCCTATTTTAAGTACTCACTCATGCGACATGTGGACTCCTAGACGTTGCGCAATCTTAGCCTCTATCTCCGTAGCCAGGACGATAGGTCCTGTGACCTGTCAATGGGTCAAGTCCAATATCTGTTGACACTCGAGGTTCAACGCAAATATTCAACTGCTCTATGCACGGGCAACGGTATTGCAATTCGGGGTTTGGCGGTAGATGTCCCCCAAGTTATACACCCCTCGAGACAACAAATTTTGCACCCGCCGCATCCCGCTCTGCAGATCACTAAGCCTGCCATCGTTTTCAATTGCACTCGCAGGCCACACCACATAGCCAGTTAACCGATTGATTAGATTAGAGAGAGTACCTGAAAGGTACCCTCTCTTCCTTCCTCCGCCACGGGAACAGTCAACAGAGGCGTCGGCATCAGACGTGGATGATTGATGGTCTGACTGATCCATTCTCGCATCGGGCACGCGTTTCTCACACGCACACACGCGGCGCCTATAAGTGATGCATGTACGCCATCTCCTCAACTTATCATCATAGGGATGAACAAGCCCCGGGTCTGTTTAATGTGAATTCTTCTCCCCACCACTCACTGAAGTCGGCTACCAACGTTACCGAAAACCAGAGGCCCCACAGCATCTTCTCATCTCCTCAATCAACTAAAGATACACGGGTATTCCTATGGTTAGTGATTTCTCTATCTCTCCCACCTCGGCTCAAGGACGTTCAGTCCAAGGCCGAGAGATAACTTCAATGCATGTGGCATACGACTTTATCAACATCTCATCGTCTTCGGATCCATCACCGCCGGGCTACGTCACCGTACGCTCCGAGGACGAAGTCATCGCCCTCCTAGGGCTCTCCAAGTCGTCTTCGTCGTTACCACACATATCAGACCTAGTAGAAATCACATTCGACGACACCACAAACTATGGGATGTGTATAGCGGGCAAATATGGGTGGTGTTAACTCCTTCCTTTTTATCAAAACATCGCCGCTGGTGCTGCACGTCCTCCAATGCTAGTATTTGAATTACAGATCAGACGCCGGAAAGCTCAAGTTGTGAACGTACTACAGCTTCTCCAGGTCGAACATTTTCCCGATGGGCAGTCCCAGTATCGTCTAAACGCTTGTCGACAAATGATCAAGAACAACTGACCTGGAACGTCTGGTGGTGGAGGCCAACTCTAGTAGCGGTTGAGGCGCACCTCCAGCGCCGCTGATCAGACGCTACAGCAGCGACACCAAGTATAAGCTCGATGATTAACACGAAGTATCGTCCGTCTGCGCTGCAACCATAACATCTCGTCTGATAGCCGGAAATTGGACCACACAACACATCCCTCTCCTCGTTGTACTTCCTGATATGTCCCACCCGCACCAGGAGGATAATCGCCCGTCGTAAACACAACACCCTGCTTGTGTCATGGTAAGGAAGCTCATCATCATAAAATTCCACGGGCCGCAGAGCTCAAACTCTCTGCGCTCCTTGGATAATGAGAAAAGCAAGGGACGGCGCGCTCAGCTGGGATCACCGTCCCAGAAAGAAGTATGTCCTTTGTTGAATCACCAGCCCAACACCGATCTCTAAGAGTCAAGACTCACTTGTTATAGAAAACTTCACCCGGACGGTATATCCTATACCTCGAGTTGGCCGCAAGACACGCCGAGCGCCTCACTATGCGCATAACCCGGCATCATATGGATTACACTCAGCGCCTTCCTTGCTCATCTACTCACGAGTCGCTACGGCTGCGCACGAGCGGCCTCACGAATCGTCTCCCCGCTACTACTTACCTACCTATATCCAAACTCATCGTTTAGTCATTTTGTTACACACTTTACGATGCCACAAATATAACTATGCGAAAGTAATCGAGGGGCGCAGATCAAAACTACACCTTGCGCTGCACAGTAAAGTCGGTTTGAAACAATGGCCGGCACCATCAGTCACATGACGCTATTTACTGACAATGAACGCGGCTTCACGACTCTATTCAGAACCACCACCATCACTAGCAGTGCCTCCTTGTAAGTTTCGTCTCTGGCATCATAAAGTCCCATAACTGAAGCTTAGAAAAGCCATTGCAATGAATTCTCACCAGACTGTTTCTCGCATCACAGATGTTGTGCCCGCCAACTTTCTTTGCGACAATCAAACAATGCAGAAAATCGCCGACTCACAACTGTCAGATGAAAAGGCTCTATCATTGTTAGAGGCGAATCTTTCCGTCCTCGAATCGCGCCAACAGCGTCTCAAAGACGAGCTGGCAAGCGTCGAACAACTCATTTCGGAGGCGGTCTCCGAGCAGACGCGCCTACGCTCCTCTATTGAGACTCATAAATCCCTCCTTGCCTATACTCCCGTCCGCGCCCTGCCAGGGGAGGTCCTGAGCGAGATTTTCCTTCATTACATCGCCATTTCCCAACCCACGCGGGGATCTGTTTTCAAAGAGATTGTTGCCTGCTTCAGCATCCGTGCTCGTATCCTACAGGTCTGCCGTCGCTGGCGCACTACAGCTTTGGCTGATCCTCGTCTGTGGACCACTATCCCTTTGATTGGTTCAGGCGAACCCTTCTATGACGACGAGGAAGGTACGGATGACAAAGAAGAAAAGACATTCGCCCATCCTATGATATCTGGGTCTCCTCAAGAGCGGACTGCATATTGGAAGGTGCTGGAAGGCAGAATAAAGCGAACATCTTCGCTGCCTTTGCAACTACTCTTCCATTACGACGATTATGGTAGTAGCATCGTCAATCGCGACGACACAATTTCCTCGCTGAAGACCTTTATTCGCTTGTTCCCACGAGCAGACACCATTTCCCTCCATATCGAAGCAGACAGTGAAGACTTCAGATCCTTCATGGGCAATTTCGACATTCCCCATACTGACGGAGTCCACACCGCCCGGGTTGACGTTGACGACGAAGTATTCGGGCGAAGAATTGTCTCCGCACTACCGAATGTAGAGGTGTTAGCCACGATAGCACGGACCATTGATCAGTGGTTCACTGGGACATCAATTGCTGGACATCGCCTGCGCAGTCTGCACCTTCTCGACCACTGGTCTGCCATACCGCTTGCACAAGTGTTGAATCTCCTAGAGCGCGCGCCGCTGCTCGAGACACTAAAAGTTACTCGCATCTCCATTACTCCCTCTGTCGGGACCCTTCGTGCCGTCACCCATACGCGCCTTTCAGTGTTCTACATCTCAGTTCGTGTCACGCAGGCGGAAAACGATGCCATCTTCGAACATGTGACGCTCCCCGCTCTCCGATCCCTCTCGTTTAGGGGCGACAAGCAGCTCTGGCCCCGTCCGAATAACCTCTCATTCCTTCAGCGGTCCGGTTGCATGTTGACGGAGCTTGCATTTTGTCAATACCTGGTCGATGAGCAACGCCTTGTGGCATTGCTCACTGCTCAGAGCCAACTCACCACCCTCCAGCTCCATTTGTTCGCTGATGGCATTCCAATGCCAATTTTGGAACTTCTTTCTGCAAAGCCCAAGGGCGCCTCAGGTTTTCCTTTACCAGCGTTGACAAGCCTCGGGGTTTCCGTACTTCCACGGCAGCTGAAGGCGGTGAAACGGCTGATCCAGTCACGATCTGCAGCTCAAGCGCAGAAGTCCGGCATCGCGACGCTCAAAGAAGTGGACATCGAAGTACAGACAAAGCAGAGGGGAGATAATATTAAGAAGGACGAGCACACAGTCCTGTTCCAGGAACTCACGAACAACGGCGTGGAAATACGGATTTCTTACGGATATGTGTAGTATTAAGTGTATTGTAATATTCGTTATAACACGTACTTCTATCGTCAGCTTGTGTCACTGTTTGCCTGTTTCTGACCGAGTTGAATAAAGTGACGATTAGCCATTCAGAACGCTGGCGTAGGAACGTGAAGAAAAATGCAGATGATTCGTGTACTAGCCTGGCATCGTTCTCAGTTGCACTCGCAGGCCACAACTGCACTGCCAGTCAAGCGAATGATTAGATTAGAGAGGGTACCTTCAGGTACCCTCTCTTCCTTCCTCCGACACGGGAACAGTCAACAGAAGCCTCAGCATCAACGGTGACTGATTGTATGACTGATCCATCTGTGAGCCTTACTCAGGCAAGCACGCTTCTCTCACACGCACACACGCGGCGCCTATAAGTGATGCGTGTACTGTTCCCGATGTACCATGCTGTCCAGATACACACCAAAGTGGCATGTCCGAAGTCTTGCCAGTCCAACCGCATCATTGCCTTTCCAGCGCATCTTAACGGCGGAAGCAAAATTACCAACCGGCCCAAATTACTCTAAAGACCACGGGGAACGGTGATTATATATTCGAATGTCCATAGACGAAAGTAGGGGGAGGCAGGTGATAGTTTCCGTCGGCATGACCTCGAGGGATTTCACGAGCATCAGTATCTGGTCCCGGTCGCTGACATCCGTCTGATCGTCGTATTTCTTTATGGTTATAGTCAGGTTGAGGAAAGCGAGACTATGGGTCTGCGAAAGGATAGAATGGAGGGTATGGTCCGCAAGTGGCACACTAGTAAGCGAAAGGCTGGTGAGACCGTTCATACATTTGGAACGAATGATACAGGGAATCGTTGTGAGACGCGGAAGGGCCAGCATGACCCGTAGAAGAGGGAAGCGTCAGAGCATTAATGACGGGCACCGACATGACATCGAGCTTGCTCAATTTCGAGCAGGTGATCGGAGTGTACGGCGGTCCAATCTCGTCGTCGCTGAAATCCCATTGAGGCATGAAGAGGATTTCAAGTGACGGACACCTCCCAATCAGATGCACCCATTCCTCGTCATCATCGAATTTGATGTCCATAGGACAAAGCTCCAGCTCCGTGATTTGATCCCACGGAAATACAACGTCCTGCGTACCTTGACCAAGAGTCAATTTCGTAAGGCGAGGACAGTCTTTGAAGACAGATTTCAAGGCTTCATATTCATACAGCCCGGGTGGAATACAATAAAGACGCACGGCCTCAAGGCGAGGAAGTCGGTTGGGAAGTGAAGCGTAGAGAATATCCAAGCCCCCTGGCCAATCCGACAGTTGAAATTCCCGCCACCGGTGCGACTCTGACAGGACGATGTCGAGCATGCGCCGCAGGACCTTGGGGTTTGTCGTCGTCGTTGAGAGCTACGCTTAAAAGTCCCTGACGAGAACGCTGGATGACTGCCTTCAGACGTTCCACATCTGCTTTGCTCTGCGCCGCTTCCGGAAAATAAACATCCATAGTCGACCAAAACGATTGAAGGGACAAAGCAACGTTTCGCCATATCTGGCAAACGTGGCTGAGCTGCCATATGGAACCAGATGCATCGAATGCGTTGAAATCGGCGGGGCTAGAAAGTGTGTACAGCGGCTGGTCAGTCGCTGGGACATTCGAGGTACGGAGTCGCTGAAGAAAGGCGGAGTTCTTATAGTCATCTTCGTGGCAGAGACTTCGTCTGGCGAAAGCACCACAGTTGTGACATTGGCGAAAGCACCACAGTTGTGACATTGGGACGCAATGTGCTGCATTCTACTAAAAACAAATGGTAAGGACGCGTTTCCGAAGGCGTAGATACGCCGCGCACTAGATACCTTAGAAGACAGAAAATGCGTCGACTTTGGTGGGCACGTCGGAGAACCCAGCGACGCGTTTGAAGATGGTGGTTCGGAAGAGAGTCGTGATCGACCCATGTTTGCATGTGCTTGAAATTGATCAAGAAGAATATTTACTAGTGACTTTTGAGCGGGCTTATGGATACACACGACTAGATATACGATGAATGTGGCATAGTTCTACATATCCAGCATGGAGTTCACTCTTCCAAACTTACAATATGTTGTGAGGATCAAACCAGGAAGAGTGGCTGCACTGAAGTGCTTCCTGTATCTGTTGATAACCTGGTCTGGAAGTGAATCAGAGGTTCTTGTCAGTCCTGGTAAATAAGGCATCTACCAAGCACTATAACCGAAACGACCCGGGGTTCCCTAACGTGAATGCTGAGACTTTCCCTTCGAAGTCTGTGCGCCACATGCAGTCCCAAAATATTTTGATCGTATCTTGGCACTAATGAAAACCTACTTCACTGAGAGAAGGTCCATCAAGTCTTCACTTGTGGGCCACGTAAACGTCCGTCTATAGAACTTTCATCCAAACTTCAATGCGCTACATACAGTCGCCCTTCATACGGCTTCAAGTCATAGACGGCACCTTCCTCGACAGCGTAGTTGCCCAACACAAACTGCCACTTTCCACTCTCAACCTCAACCTTGGCGGCGCTGTCACTGAAATTCAATAAAACCAATGCTTGCGAATCGCCATGTGTCCTCTTGTACGCCAACACCTGTCCATGGTCCGGGAGGATGAGCTCAAATTCGCCAAAGATCTACAAATCGCGTTCAGAAGTGTGTCAATCAGGCAAGAGGCTGGACCTACCAGGATAGGATACTGTTTCCGTATGACCAATGCCTTCTTCCAAAATGCCAGCACGCTCTCTTCGTCATTGAGCTGCGATGCGGCGTTCCAGGACTTGTAATCGTCGTTGACGCGCATCCACGGAGTATCCCCGCTCGTAAATCCGGCATGCGAGGAAGCATCCCACTGATGACAGACGTTAGGCCAAATCCAGTTAGGGACATTGTTTATTGGTTTACCTGCATGGGCGTCCTCGCATGATCCCTTGCTTTCTTCTGAAAGTCGTCAAGAACATCCTTCATGTCGACCTCTTCTACTTTCTTTTTCTGCTCTTGCGCGCGACGGGCCAAAATTCTAATATCATGTCAGAAATTCAAATGAGCCTTTAAATGGCGTAAAGGACGAACCTATTCCAGTAATTCTGGCTCGCTACATCTTTATACTCCTCTAGAGGCCAGCTCCGAGGGAAGTTCTTCATGCCCAGCTCTTCACCCTGGTACACATATAAAGTGCCTTTCTGCGTGATCTCCAACATGGCGAGAAGCTTCGCCGATATGGTTCGGAGTTCGTCGGTTGAATCATTACCGAAACGGGAGACAGAACGAGAGTGGTCGTGATTCTCAATGAAGACGCTGCGAAAATCCTTGTGAGTGATGCATAGAGAAAACTGGAAACAAAGTCGTACGCATTCCAAAATCCTTCATCGCGTTTGAATACCTGCCAACGACTGATGATGGCGCGCAGCTCCGCAAGCTTCCAGTTGTGATGTTGAAGTGGGCTCGCATCGACATGGTCAGGCTGGTCCAGGTGCATCAGCTCAAATTGGAACACCATGTTCAGTTCGTTGTTCTTCGGAAGAACATAGCGCGCAAGTTCCTCCGTCGAGTGTGTAAACGGCGTCTCCCCAACGGTAATAAGATCATAGTCTACACCTGGTAAGCTTAGAGAAGCAAACGAAAATAGCGGCGTACGTGATAAAACCTTCTCACGCATTTCTATTATATAGTCATGCACGCGAGGGCCGTTGGCATAATGCATGCTGGCGGGTTGATATTCCTCGTCCTTGTCGACAACAGGCGCATCAGGGAGTCCCTCAACTTTGGAGATAATGTTGATGACGTCCATCCGGAATCCATCACAACCACGATCCAACCAGAAGCGCATAAGGTCCCACACGGCGTCGCGCACGACTGGGTTGTCCCAATTGAGATCGGGCTGCTTCTCGACGTACAGATGAAGATAATACTCGTCGGTAGTCTCGTCATAGGTCCATGCTGAGCCTATGTATGTCGTCAACGAATAGAAGAGAAGTAGGACGAAGGAACGCGACCTTCAAATACTGATCTCCAGTTGTTGGGCGGGTGGCGCTTGCCGTCAGAATCATATTTCGCGGGTCGCCAGATGTACCAGTCGCGTTTGGGATCATCTTTGCTCCGCTTGGATTGAACGAACCAATCATGCTGATGAGATTGTATTAGCGCGAGGTTCTGTGATAATGGGGAAATGCCGAACCTCGTCCGATGTATGGTTCACAACAAGGTCCATCCTGATTCTGGTTCAATTTTGCCTGTGAAGGTATAAACGCGAGTACTCACATGAGCTTCATCTGTCGCTCGTGAACGCCTTTGAGTAAATTATCCCAATCCTCTAGCGTCCCATAGCGCGAGTCGATTACACGATAATCAGCACTGAATCGAATCAGCATCCGTGCGGTGAAAAAAGATTTGGACACTTACATATCGTACCCCATATCTGCCAATGGGCTCTTGTAAATTGGACTCAACCAAATCACATCGACTCCCAGATCCTTCAAGTAATCGAGCTTGGAGTTGATGCCATTCAGGTCTCCGAAACCGTCGCCGGTCGTGTCGAGGAAAGAGACGGGTAGATCTGGTAGACGGTGGACGACTTCCACCACGGTTCACTGGCAGCGCCTGTAACGGAGGGCATTACGAAGAGGGTAAGAAGCAACTGAGGAGCGATCGATTGTGAAATGGAAGTAGATAGGCCCGAGGGAGATCCTATGACGAGATCGGCACCCAAATCAGCCCGAGTATAAAGTGGTGAGGAGCAATCTGGGGATTGTGTGAGGGAGTACTACGCATGGTGAGCCGTGAGTTCGTGCACACCTGGACTCCATCTTCCGGGACACTGTACTACCAAGGCCTCTGCGAACTACGATTTTGGGGCGCTATAAAAACCCTATTGATGTTGACAGTAAGCGCGACGCTCAGGCTCTAGTTTGGTTTAGTAGATTCGCAGGCAACGGCAGCACTCCGGCTTTGCACGAACACCAAATATCCACGACACACTTATATAACGGCGTTAGTGGGAGATATTGGAGAAATACGGGCAGGATTTCGTGTTCGGGCATGATGGTCGGGAGTCAGGGGATTAGCGCTGTATTTATTGCCTTATTAGGCTTGCTCTCTTACCTCCACCACGCGGGTCGTGGGCCGTCCCACTTTCGTTTACGCGCCACTTCGCTGACTTGCTCTTCCAACGAACCAATGAACAGTTTCTGCCGATATCCTTTGCTGATAAAACCTCTACCGCTTCTGCTTGCCTTGAAAATTCAAACTCGTCGATTCATCTTCAATCTTGCCATTCACAATGACAATTTCAGTTAAGTAAACGCAGAGCTGCTTAGCAATATTTTATTCGTAGCTGAGAAATCTTGACGTCTTGCTGAAGCTATGTCAATACAGTTGACTGGACCAGCTCACCCTGCACCAAGGAGGAGTATAAAGCTAGGTGCCTATTATCGATGGAAAAAATCATCACTACCAGCCATGTCTCCCTCCACCAAAGTCTACCTCATAACTGGCGCCAACCGAGGAATTGGTGCGTTCCATGGGACCCAAGTTCTCGACTAATGTATCATTATCTTTCTAGGCCTCGCCATGCTGAACGAGATCACGTCAAAGAACGCCGATAAAGACGTCGCCATCATCGCTGCTGTCCGCGATATCTCATCCCAAGCAATTGCCGATATATCCGAGAAATTTCCGGGCAAGATTCACGCGCTCAAGTACATCGCCGGTGATGTCGAGAACAACCAAGCCCTTGCGAAGGAGATCAACGCCAAATTCGACCACGTAGACACTGTCGTAGCCGTGGCCGGTAAATCTCTCTCTTTCGGCTTTCTTTGAACGAGCGTTGAACTCCTCTTAGGCATATCTAATTATCTGGGAACCGTTCTGGAGACGCCCGCCGACCAGTACCGGGACCATTTCGAAGTCAATGTCGTCGGCGTCGCAGTCCTCTTCCAAGCCTTGTATGATCTCTTGAAGGCCAGCAAGAAGCCCAAGTTTATCCCCCTAACCTCCGGCGCAGGCAGTATTACTGCATTTATCCATATGTCGGCTGGAATGAGCTGCTACGGTGTATCTAAAGTTGCACTCAACTTCCTTGCTCGCAGGATTCATTTCGAGAACGATTGGCTCAGTGAGCATCCTCTTCTCCTCTTATCTTGCTTCTCATCATGCTCCCAGTTTGCTTCCCTTTGGCACCTGGAATAGTCGACACTGACATGGGTATGTCTTACCTGAGTTTCTTGACGTGTTGAAGAACGCATGTGTGATTATAGCCAAGCACACCCGCGTGCTGGACAAGACCGGCACGATGGCGGCAATGCAAGATGCCATGTCCATCCCAGGTGAAACTGCCGCAAGGATGTTGGTGGGTATTGTCGAAGATGCCACGCGTGAAAAGGATGGAGGTGAATTTGTGAACATTGATGGAACGAAGATACCCTGGTGAAGAAAGCATGTCAAGCTGAAACAATAGCGGCTGTCTGTCCAAGATTTCCCTTGCAATGTACGAGTTCAAGGTATAAAATACAATATTAATCTCGTTGTTATCTTATGTAGAAAGCCCTCTATTCCATGAATACGATAAAAATGTCAAGATCCGTCAAGACTGAACCTAAGTACAAATCTACAAAGCAAACTCCTCTCGCGGGACGATAGTGGCGACAAGTTCTGCGAATGCAAGGTCAACTTTCATCGATCCACCATCGTCCGCCGCATCAAAGCCATACGGAAAACCGTCACCCCTCCGCTGCGCCCTCCTAGTCGCACTCACATCTCTCCCGCATGAAAGCGCTTCACAAACTCAAACTGCGGCCCAGTCTCCGGACTATGCGGATACCTCCTGCACTTCTCCACCGTCCTCCACTCCCTCGCAATGATACCCAACGCCTCCTCCCCGTCCCTCGCCATCCCGCACTGCACCAACCAACACCCAATGACCATCCCCGTGCGCCCGATACCTCCCCTACAATGTACCGCGCTGATCCTGCCGCGGTCCCGGTTATCCCGGAGCACCTCCAGCACGCGGTACATGTACCCGACGCTCTCGGGGAGCGAGCGATCGCGGATGGGGAAGCGGTGATATTCGATTGCGGCGGGATCGATGCCCTGCAGCTCCGCGCGCGCACAGAGGACGTGCGTGTATGATTTAAGCTCACCAGACTCGGTGAGGTCGATGAAGGTGCGCACGCCCGCGGCGAGGAGCGCGTCGAGTTTGCACTTGGCGTCGCATGGAGCGGTGGGTGTCCATGGGAACTCGCATGCGAGGACTAGAGGCGTCGCCCAGTAGGAATTGGGTATGGGGCGGGATTGTGAATTGGATATGGAGCGGGATGATTGTGAATTGGGTTGAAAGTCGCGACTTGAAGTGTTCGGCCCATGGTTGTTATATGGATGAAATCTGTGGGGCCTGGGGTTAAGGCGAAATGCTGGGCCCGCTTAGTATTTAAAGGATTAAGACGCGAGGTAACGGCATGCGGCAGCGCACAGCTTTCGCAGACCATGCCTTGGACTCGTTGCATTCGAGAGCTGTTCGCCTGATGGTTCTAGATAATCGATGGACAGGTCTATCCATATGGGCCCGTCATGCATGTTCCGAAGAAGTCATTCAGTTTCCATGTTTATACGTGACATGAATGGCCACTTAACCTCCGACAGATGCACGTTCTCGGAGTCTAGTAGCGTTCTTGGCACAGTGTCGACCCTCTACGACGCGCCCAAATCCAAGGGCCACTAGCCACGACGAGAGTAGAGCCGCGCTGCTATCCTTGTTTATATACTTTATTTGAGCCCACACCCTCAGGAGATTTGTCATTTTAGAATTGAAGGTGAATCTACCGCCAATAACTAAATGCTTATTCACGATGAGGGGAAAAGACTCCATGTACCTAGTCTGAAAGCCCGTTACCCGTCTGATTGGGGTGTATGAACATAACTACAGGTATGTTCATTCGAATCAGCGCATGGACGAGACGGCTTGCTTTCGCCTGTAACACAAATATTAGTACGGCTTCTAGTGAAATCTGCGGAACACTCACAAGGAGCAAGCCATAGTATTGGGTCAAGTCCACCGCGACAGCGAAACTGCCTCGTCGTATAGCATCAGTGCGCCGTGACTTCTTCGGTATCGTGTCGCCTTCAATGGTGCTGTGAAGAGCAGCATTGCTTTGCATGATAGAACGGGCAGCCACGAAGCGCACAATCATTCGTAGGAGAAGGGCATGTACTTATCAGTTGCTATAGTATTCTGAGTAGTACCTGAAGATATGCTGCACCAATTGGTACTGGAAGAGAACGAGAGCACGGTGGATTGAATGAGAGAATCAAACAGAGAAATGGACCCAGCTGATCGGGTGAGTATGCTAAGAGAACAACATACTATACCACGGTAAGGAGGAACAAGGTGGTACATAGATGATAGAAGAACCTCCTTGCATCGGTATGTCATCCTCTTTCTATTTCTTTCTATGATGCCTCCATCCGATGATGGCATTCCTCCGAATTACTTCCAAAATCGCTGTTATAGGTGGAAGGGAGGGCGGGGAGCCCGAAGTCTGAAGAGTGCGAGTAGCACACATCCCAGTCTGTTTGGGACGAGTTTGTGGCCACAATCATTTCCATCTCCCAGTGCTCGATGATGGTCACTGGTATATCAGGCAACAGCATTCTGCATTTATGACAAACTCGCGCTGGTCAGACACCATGACGCATTTGTGCGCAATGTACCAATATGATCACTAGCACCTACTTCAATGTTGACAGTCGGTATTTCAGAATCAAGCGTGTAATAAGATTCATTGGGCTCTTTGAACTTCTTGTTGGGCGTGAAGATGAGACGTCCTAGAAACATAAATCACAAAAAGCAGCACAATAACTGACAATGAACATACTAGAGCTCCCATAGGCTACAAAAAGATCTCGGGTACTCTGGGGTTCTGGCGGGGAATTAATGAAGGCGGTCTCATGGACCGGAGGAACGTGCGGCTCGCGATGCCGTTGGCGCTGCCTGGCATCCAACGCATCATGATTCCATGTATCGGTGTAGCTCGCACTACAGCATTATGAGGTGACTGACCACAGCGCACCAAAATTGGCGTACCCTCACCAGGCACGTGAAAAGTATTTCGTCCGTTGAGAGTGTCACCCTGTATGACCCTAAAGTAAAGACAAAATGGCTCGCTGCGATATTGTTCAGCAGAGACTGAGCGTAGCGTTAAGTCTGAGGGACGTCTATTGCCCGCGCACTAATCCGGAGGAAACTACACTGTCAAGCCTTTGTCCAGTAGCGTTTTTTGGAGAGCGCACTGCATCGAAAAAGCAAGCATAGCGGGTTCCATGTTCATCGGTACGTGAAAGGGACATATAGAAAGGGTGTCGCACATAAACAGAAGCACAGAGACAAAGAACAGTGTTGCACAAAAGCAGAAGCACATAGACAAAGAACACCACTCAAGCACTCGGATTCGCTCGCAACCACTGCCTGACTCTCATCAACGAATGGCCCATATGATTATCCCCCGCCTCCCATCGTGTTCCAACCCACCCCAATACTGGTCGTCACCAGTATATATCAATTCTCGATTCCCCGTCGACATCAACAGCTGCCTCAAATTGGGATGCTGCAATATCTTCTCCCGCTGCACCTCAAACAACTTGTCATTGACAACCTGACTCCAATCCTCTCGCCCATCGTGGGCATTCTGGCCCACGAAGAACGAAACGTCTTGTGTCTCACGCATGCGGCGGAGCGATTCAGCGAGTTCAGGCCGACTATCGAAAAATTTGTACGCTTCAAAGAGGTGGAAGGCGGTGGGGTATGTGCGATTTTCGTGGACCACTGGATACCCCGGATGGGCTAGTTCGAACGCCATGAGGGTGTCATTACCGTTGGGGAATAGAAAGGGCTCTTCCATCGGTTGTATAAATCCTGGCGGCGGGACGGCCATCTCTGGGTAAGGCGTTTGATCGTGGTGATGCGAAGACGATGCGTGCCCAATATTAGATGTGCTGGCATGCGCATCATCAGCTCTGCGGTTCAGAGCAGCGAAGCCGTTGAGTGATGGATCCTCGCCAGCCATATGAGGTACAGGAACATAGACAGTTCTATCTCGTTTCTTGCTCCTTGATTGAAGAAGCCCTTCAAACCTTTTTGAGGTCGCGCCTGTTCTGCAAGGCGGTCGCTCATGGCGCCTGTAAGAAGGGCTGCAGTAGTGGGCAGGGAGAGAACTTGACGATGTGGTGTGAAATCGTAGAGGTTACGGGGCGGAGCGGGCAGGGGATTATCTTCGTGGCGTATTATGGCGAGTTCGGGTTCAGGTAGCGGCTCTAGTATGGGGGCAGCGCGTCTAGCAACGCGACTGTGGCTGCGAGTCATTGAGTCTGGGATCACGGGCGTACTGTGACGATGGCCAGGATCCATTGAGCGATAGCTCATGCCTGTATCAGGACGAGAAGCTGAAGAAGGTCAGAGTAAGCCAAGATATAAATACGGGCAACTCACGTGGTGTGGGTGTAGATTCACGTCCTATAATAAATTAGTGATATTCAAAATAAAGCAATATGTACCCACTCCGACGTGTAGACGAAGACCTCCTTGATTTCCTTCTTCTCCTGCGGCTCGTAGAGCCACGTTGCACGTAGACGATTCCGGGTGCAGCTTGTTGAGGAAAGAATCCTTGCGGCTGATAATATTGTTGCGGTGGGGGCATGGGGATGACAGGTGGTGCAAACGCCTGCGGAAACTGTTGATACGCAGGAAAATTGGGGCCTCGTGGTATTGCATAGGCTGAGGGTATCCATATCCGTCGCGATACCGCGTTCTAGAGAGGTTGTTCCCATTGGAAAAAACACACAAACAACAATGTTCCTGATGGATATGAGCCAAGATGTATGCGCCACGTTTATACGCACAATACAAGTTATAAGTTATGGCCGTCGTTCATAAAAGTCGTTGCTGCATGGCTTGCGCGTTTCGTGATCGACGGTGATGGTGGGATGTTTGAATCCGGAATTGGAGGAAAGCGAACATGTGACCGTTTTCCCACGGATATGTCTCTTCCTTTCGTACCACGAAATGTCAAGAGAAAATCAACGGTCAAGAACCCCTGTACCCATAATGCAGAGCCCGGTCCTTCCGAATTCCTCCCCCAAAGCCAGACGAAAAGCCTCCACTTGACGAAAAACCTCGGCTTTCTGAGGAAGACTACACAATTTTAGTTACTCTCGCCCTGTCGGACTATGCGTTGTTCTGTGATCCTGATCTTCGGCGGAAAATCGACCAAAGCGAGGAGAAATGTATGTTCTTTCATGTATCATGGTACAAATCTATGTTTCCATTTAGTTATCTCTTTACCTCCCTTGTTGAAGAGGCATGATCTACCCGAAACCCCTGTAGCCAAAGCTATTAGGACTCGCGCCGTAGATACACTCGAAGTCAGGATGGTTCTTTCTGCCCCCGTCTGGTCTAGTTGGAACGCGCATGGCACGTCCAAGGACTCTCGCATGTTTGACGTTCGAAGGAAAACACCGCCTTCATCGTCGTTTTCTCGCGAGGATTGGAAACATCGCACGATATATATCGTAAGTCAATTAGTTTTATCATCGCGCGACTTCTGAGCCAACACATAGGAAAATATACCAGTCCAATATATTTCCATCCATGGCATCTTTCACCTCATACATACCCTAATATCAGGCTCTTCCACCCCCAATCCCACTTCCGATCGTGTACAAGGAATATCATTCCTGCCCCACCATCTCGATAAACCTGGGGAAGCGCCAAAACCCAAAAGCTTCTCCTTGGTGACGCTCCTCAACCTTGAAGACGTGCGCCTGCTTCTTCAAGATTGGACATGGGAACGCACGGACACTTCAGGTACATCTCCAACTACTGAACACGAAGCAGCGGTCAAGTTTGGACTGCGCGTGTTGCAGAAGGACCGTTGGGACCAACTCAAGGAAAAATACCTAGCGTATCGCGGCGAACTAGTAGACCAAATAGCGGCCCATCAAAACAATGCGCCGCGACCAGCTTCAATTTCGAAGCGTGCACGTTCAAGCTCGCCGCCACCCCAGGACAATGCGCTGTCGCGCGATTCGCCATTCCCACCCGATTGTCTGATCTTCGTCAAGCACGTCCACTCTCAGACCAACAAGACCACTCTTCGTAGTCTTTTCTCACAGGCCGGTAGCGAGATAGATTACGTTGACTTCAACAAGGGCATGGATACCGTATGTCTTCGCTTCCTCCATATGTATCTTACTCATGTACGTTGTAGTGTCATTTACGCCTCGCCACTCCACATGACGCGCGCAAGCTGAACACTTGGTTCGGTGAACGGCGTCTTACGCAGGATACTGGATTGGATGGTACCGGTGTGGAAGGCGGGACGACGCCAATCGAGATGGAAATTGTGCAAGGACGCCGGGAGGAGCTATATTGGGATAAGGTGCCTGAAAAAGTCCGCGTTCAAGCTGTCGACAAAGCTTTAGGCTCTGGCAGCTCAGCGCAGATGCAGAAGAAGAGGCAGCGGACAAGATGATTGCAAGCGCAGCGAGCAACTGGTTCTTGTGCCGTTAGTTGTCACGTAAACCTCTATCATCAATACTTATCGTTGCCTTAGATTTTACGTTGTATCTGGTACCAGTTTGATTCCTTTCATGTGTAAGTGTGCTTCGTATAATAGCGGGAACGATGCTGATCAGCTCTCATCGTAGCTGGACGTTGGCCTCGAATCGCATATTCGCCCTTGCATGGTGTACTTTTGTAGTGGTGGCTTTCGTTCAGTCAAGTACGATGCCGACTGCCAGTTGTCTTGGAGCGATAACAACCAGGTTTCTTTCCATTGAGTGTGAAGAAGAAGTTCGAACATTGAAACACGTCCCACTATGGCCAATGTTTTCTCCACGTCGCGAGACACATCTCTCGGCGAACCCAATATCCGCTCTATCTATGTAGTCTGAGCGGAGACGATGGTGCAAGAGCTAGTTTCGAGGGAGGTCCTTCATTGTCGTCAGGTTGCTGTTTGTCTAGCATTAACATGGCGCCAACGGAGAGCGCACCCGGCTTGATACTCACGCACTTTCTCCAGGTCATGTCGTTCGACCTACGTTGTTCTGAGCCTTCTTTTTCGCCACGTCTTCTCTTGTCAGTCGGCCTCCTCCAAAGCAAGCATCTCCTGTCGCATACTACTGGCGTGCAAGTTGCAGCGGGGCCGTGTCATCTGCTTCGGAAGCCATGTCATTGATTGTAGGCAAGTACTGAATCCGTCAAGAGAAACCAGCGGATGACGTGAGAAGATGGGGGTACGTGCTTGGTTTCTATCATGCGTTGGCGAAGGTGACGTTTTTTCAGACTGGAGAAGCCAATTCTGCGGTATAACGTTGTTCATCGAGACCCCAAGACCATAACCCACCCATGTCTTCAAAGGCGTCGTCCTTAGACTTCGGACGGTGCAGCTGCCAGCTTGTAATACCGCCATCTACAATTCACGGTACTACTATACAGATACAGCCAGGCTGTGTTAACATGGATGTATAGTGTCTTTTGCCAGTTTAGATCGTTTGTGAGTGCGTTGAAGCCATTCAACGGCTATCGAGGTAAGATCTCTTAACAGTGACGCGTTTTTTAGTCAATCACTATCCGTACCGGTGGAGCGGATAATCACCTAGAAGCGGTTAATTTGAGGATAGCTCTTGAACAAGTGAACCTTCTGGCTGCAAACTTTCAAGAATCCTGATCATGCATACTTGAACTACATTTGTACAAATCTTTAGAGGGGAGGCCTCGATAAATGCTTTGCGTAGACAGCATTCGAGTGAGTGATGAGAATGACGTCATCATCTTGTTTCCCACACCTGTCATACCTACATTGTTCGTCCCAAGGAGCTGTCAGAAGGTGTATTTCTGTATATATAATTCATGTGCTCAACAAGTTGCGAGGCAGACATAGCAGGGAGAGCATTCACCGCGATTTCAACCGCTTCTAGGTGATTATCCGCTTCACCGGTACTATCCGCGGATCACCACCTAGAAGCGGTTAAAGTGAGGATAAGTCCCAGAATACAGCATTTCCCGGCCTCGATAATTTAAGAATCTGAATCAAATACCCTTTTTCCATCTCTGAGCGAAGCAGTGAGAAAATAGACGAATGGGAGGTATATGAAAACCGCGACGCAAGCATCAAAACTCACTGATCAGATCAGTGTTTGGGGGTATTTCAGGCGCTGGAGGTTCCCAGGAGGTCTGGGAAACTATAGTACATAGATCCATGCTCAATACACTGAATGGCCATTATTTTCTAACAGAGAAAACACAGACGAAGCTATCGATGCATCTGTCAGAGCGTGACTATTCACCAAGTCAAGCGTCACGCTGTTACATCACGCTTCGACGACTCATTTCGAGGTATAAAGCTTCGTCACTCCTCTAAGTTAGTAGAGGTCAGGCTAGACTACTACATACCTGGTATATTTATGTACTATAGCTTTCCCAGATTTCTGGGAACCTCCAGCGCCTGAAATACCCCAAACACTGATCTGATCAGTGAGTTTTGATGCTTGCGTCGCGTTTCATATGCCTCCCATTCGTCTATTTTCTCACTGCTTCGCTCAGAGATGGAAAAAGGGTATTTGATTCAGATTCTTAAATTATCGAGGCCGGGAAATGCTGTATTCTGGGACTTATCCTCACTTTAACCGCTTCTAGGTGATTATCCGGACCACCGGTACGGATAGTACGGATAGTACTCACTCATGAGATCTCTTAGCTCCGTCTTGTTGTGGAAACATTACTTCAAACTTCAAAGCGTGTCTGCGGGTTCTGCGAAAACGGTTGCTTCTAGGAAGCTTTACGGCTATGGCGTTGCAGAGCAGACGTAGAAGAAGAGAGGCGGAAGCAATGGTAGGTTTGTCTTCTGGCGGAGAAGTGATAGCTCTCATTCGTCCATACTGTTTTCGCTTGTCGTTTCTCATTAGGATCTATCATGGGTTTTCTACCTACCTCTCTAGGAAGGGCCTCAACTTGCGAGATGCTCCCCTCGAAGCTCGTATGGCGATATCCAGGACGGAATACCTGTTACTTTAGAGTACGGTCTTCCTTTCCCATGAACCTCATGCTACATGCTTTCTTACCTCCAGTGTTCTTTCGGCTGCGAAATCATCGTCCCGCCGACTCTAATAAACGGCGGGTAATGTACAATGCTTCAATGTCTGAGTCTTCTCTGGCACCGGGGATGCCACGGTCTGGCAGAGGGTGGACCGCATTCGAGCCACCGCGTCGAACCATCATGGCTCTCGCTTTGGTAGAAGAAGAAGATCCATCGAGGACAACCTTCTTCGGTTATTCCCCGGTACCGTCAAGGTTATAGAGGAAATCGCGTGGCCCAATTCGTAGAAACCGGTTCCTATGCAGATGTTCTCTTTTTCTCATGGACAGCTATCATGGAATGCAGAGCTCCATTTCGGCCTGGAGGCTGGCGGTTGGAGAAAACGGCATTCGCGGTGACAGGACGACCTCGGATGAGTCATCCTGCCGAACAAGTCGACGTCGACGATCCAATATAACTTGGACGCGTCTTTGATGGGCCCGGGAGCTCAGTCCCTTGCCTATCCATGTCGACGTCTACCCCACTCTCTTTCTTGCATTCGCTGCCAGCCGCGGCAGATATAGACGTCTCAGCGATCAAGGGCAACGTGTCCGACAACGAAAAGCGCCTTGGGGCCAACATCTTCGCCTACTTTGTCAACGGGCGCGAGGAGTCGTATGGGGCTCAAGTCGGTCGCCGGCTGAGGCTCGTGGAGATGAATATCTGGGGCAGGGACGCAAAGGGCGCTGCAGCGCAAGGGCAGACTGTCGTTGAGATCGATGTGCTCCCAGGTGAGGGGCGGGCAATATAGATTGCTCAGAATGCACAGCTGACGATGTCACGTAGATATGTGTAATGTGTATGGAACGCTCCATGGCGCCTGCGCTGCGTACATCGTCGACCCGTGCGTCCCTCTGCCTTGTATCGATTCCACGCTTGACGGATTCGGGTAGATGTTCTGTATCATCGCTCGTTGTGCTAGGTGCTGCTATCGGTGCAGACGGCACCGGCATATCCCAATCGCTCAATATGATATGGCACCAGCCTGCCAAGATGTACGTTTCCATTTCCATTCTAATCTACGCGCCTTACCATTCGTACAGGGGAACGAAACTTCGTGTCTTGTCCAACTCTGTTTACATCCACGGTCGCATTCGGACTGCCCGCTGCGAGGTCAGTTGCTTGTCATTACTTTCCGTCTTCTTCAACTCATTACCCCGTAGATCTGGGACCGAGAAAAGGACAAGCTTTACGTCTCTGCCGTCCATAGTACAGTCAATAATACCCGCCCCAAGCTCTGATATCTCCTCCTCTCTTCCATTTGTATAGTGTTTCTTTCGTGGAATTTCTCGCTCTACTCTCGTGTACTTCCAGGTGTATTAACTTTTAGAATACTAGTCAATTTATTGTTTGGAATCCCGCAGCTAGATGTGTTCATAACGCCACGGCGCCACTTTGGTGCCAACTCACGCAATTTGTGAGCTGAACTAACTGTTGTCCGTCCCTCGATCCTACAACGCATGCTCGACATCGTCCTGGCGGAGTCGTACCGGTGGCGGGAATTCGTGCTGTCGGATTTGGCAGGGAGCTTAGATACTCTCTACGCGTCATTTCCTACTCGACTTCCTCGCCTTGAGGCCGTGGGTTTTGATTGTGTTCCGCCGCCCGGGCTGCATGGATATTCAGTTTTAGAGTCTGCTTTCGAAGACTGTCCTCGCCTCACGAAATTATCTCTTGGTGAGGGTATGCTGGGTGTTGTATTCCCATGGGATCAAATCACGGAGCTGGACCTTTGTCCTATGGACCAGGACATCGACTTCGATGACGAGGAAGAGGAAGAGGGGCCTAGAAAATGGATGAGTCTGATTGGGCGGTGTCCGTCGCTTGAAATCCTCTCCATGCCTGAGTGGGATTTCGACGACGGTGAGAACGGACCGACATACACTCCGATCAC